>SNQJ01S0156131.1:1140-20548 GCA_010110895.2 Picea sitchensis | reverse complement strand
TTTCACTCCTTGAATCCTCCCCAAAAAGAGGTTATAGAAAGAATGGTAGACTTTATTCAATTCTGGTCTATTCAGGAGAGTGAACTTGCATAGAATGCCCCACATTCAATAATTAACATCTGATTTTGAAACTCGCACACAAGAAAATAAAGTCCATAATATTTCCAATGAAATTTGTTCCACTTCTTTTGGATTATTGATGAATAAGTTATGACTATTTTACCCGGAATACCTGTTTATTGACTAGCTTCAGGACTGGTCACAAACCCTATCTTCGACAGAGTGTATCTCCATAATTATAGCGAATCAAGAGATAAAATTTTTACCAAAGGTACCTTGATATGTATTCTCAATACCATAGCGATTTCACCATATGAATCATTCTAGAAATTTTTTTATAGAAAAAATGGTAAGATGACCTGAAAATAACATACCTTAGAACACATCACCAAAAGACTTCATCCTCCCTTGAAATCAGGCCTTCTTTACTTCTTCTTTCCTCTGAAATTCGACTTGTATTGAAATGAATGTCTAATGATGTTTATTTATACCATTTATGTCACTTCATTTTAACATTAGGGCCGACCTGACACTTTCTTATTTTGTAATTCTTTTCTTTAATTATCTTCAGGGCCTACATGTCCTTCCTTCTTCAATTCACTTTGTCATCTTCAAAAATTCATTTCTCCTCAACCGTGAGGATCCACGTGACATGCCACATACCACTGGAAACAAAATGATGTATACTATCCACTCATGAGTGTTGTATATGCATGTGCATTGTCCTTCATGTCCAAATACCTTTATCAATCTTGCAGTCCAAAACCCATGACTAGGGTTGACATCAATAATAACAACCAATCTTCCAACAGTTCGTGGTTATCTCGGAATTTATTTGCACCCAACCCAAATCAAGTTATGAATGATAACTTATTTTTTCATTTAAAATGTGTTAAGGTTTGGCTCTGTTATAGCCTAGAACCAACTCTTGCGACAAAATGTTTTGGCGCCGTTGCCAGGGACAGAGGAACGAAGTTATCTTCCTTGGGATATGACAAAAAGTTTAGATATATTTCTTGATGGTAAACAAGGGATAGGAATTCAATTGGCTGTGATCATTCACCTGTCGACTCCTTGGTTTGGAGAATCTACATGATTCACTGGCGACTCCACGAGTCTCAAAATGTCAGATTCGTTCGCTACTCAGATTGCTGCAAGGTTTTTGCCTCTGGAATTTACAAATGTTTATGGTTTTCCAAACACTGTTCCAAACATTAAAGTTTGGGAGGATGTCCTTCCTCAATTTGGAGAATATGCGGACGACAATCCCGCTCAACACTTGTTTGAATTCCACAAGCTCATGGATGAATTAAATATACATCATGAAGATGTCCTCATGAAACTGTTTATGTTTTCAATGGGAAGAGATGCTAGACTCTGGTATAAATTTTTACCTCATTCTAGTATTCCTTCATTGAAAGATTTTCACATACTTTTTCATCAACATTGTAAAAGAATCTATTCAATTGAAATACTTTTTGAAGATTGTTGTAATATAAAATTCATAAGACAAACAAATCAAACATATCCTCTTGAAGAGGAGGAATAAATATCATAAATTTCTCAAGTCAATGAAGATAATCAGTATGAAGAAGAGTTGGCTGATAAAAAAGTAGGATATGATAGCTCTTGTGATCACATTCAAGAATAAGATATTTGAAATCATGGTCAACCTGCAGAAGAGAAAGAAAACAATAGCTGCTTGATCCAGAAATTGCACAGAACACCTCCTCCTTTAACAGAAGAAGAGATAGATCTGCTCCTGAACAGTCATGTTGCAACCCCTGCTTACACAGATCTGCAACATCAATATAGTCTTGAATATCTTGTAGACTCTGTTTTGTTTCATGAAAAAGAGGTAGTTGTCATGTTTAACCATCCTGAAGAATGTTTGGTGTTCGAGAATGATTTAGATTTTGATGTAAAGTCTGCTGATGATGAAGAAGTTAATGATATTTTTCGAAATCTGTTTCAAGATCAGATTGCTGAATTTTCAATGCAGAAACCTTTAGGATTTTATTCTGATTTTCCAGTATTCGATAAATATAGTGATGGTGAATAGGATTTTAAAGATTTGGTGTCTAATGAAATTTCATCAAATCCTATTTATCAACTAAGAGATGATCAGAAAAGTATGAATTCTATGGTTGAAAATAGATATGAATCTGTTGTTGAAGATTCCAATGAAGATCCTTTTAACTTTGATACATCCTCTAAAAATATCATTGTTGGAGAGGGTGATCAGAAATTTTTTCATGATGCATATTTTCAGACTTGGTTTTCATTTGATCATTATCAAGACAATAATGTTGGAAATGAAGAACAAATCTCTTCTTCTCTCTTAAAAATTGTCAGTTGTAATAGGCTAGCATATCATAGTGATGAATTCAGATTACAGAGATATGATGAAAGAGAGCAGACAACTTCAGTTCAACAATTGATCATGCACGTTTCCCCAACAAATATTGAGCAATACACATTTAAAATTCAGATCAGTAAAGACAACAAGAAACAACATTTCAGTCAATTGGAACAACGACAAAATGACGTATTTCTATGTGACTTTTATGATCTAGTAGTAGTTTATATGGAGTCAAAATGGGGGACTGGATTTTTTATTTCTGACTTCTTGAAGTCTGAATTTCAAAACTATAAGTACCTTCTCCCAGGGCATGTTTTGAAATTTGCAGCTGCTCCTGTCATTCTTTTTCTCAAAGATGGAAGTATAATTAAGTTTGTTAGTCGGATACTCGCTTGGTTGATTTGGAAGTTTTCCTATACTTGAAGAAAGCAGTGATATTGGTTAGAGTAGGCGTTGTATATAAATAAGCTTGAATTTGAGCACTAGAGTACAACAATAATTTTCATAATGTTTCCGGTTTAGTTTGGAATCCAGTATGGTTTTGTTTTAAAGAATTGTGACTCCATATCCCAATGAAAACATAAGCGGTTTTTTGTTTTGGAAAGGTGCAAGTAAAGCAACAGAGTTCAGAGTTTGATAAGGATGATTTCAGGTCGCAAAATGGATGAAGGCACGTGGTCTACTATTCTTGGCACTTTGCAGGAAAGCACCATCCCTAGATGGAGCCTCTGTTGTAACGAATATTGAAATTTTGGCTTTCAATAACTTAGGATAGAAATGTTTTATAGTGTTTAACTACCGAAAGTGTAGATGTGAGAAAATGACCATTTGTCTATCACGCGCATCACTGAATGTTCTTTACCTGTCATCTTCAGTCAAATAACTCCGAAATCAACCCCAAATGCCATAACAGTATAACAGTCACAAGCCAACTCATGAAAAATCCAAAGACAGGGTTCACATGAGAATCAAATAAATGTACCATATGTTCGAGCGTTGAGTCACAAGGAGAATGAATGGAAGCATTAGCAATGCAATGACCGCATACACCGAGCATTAAGCCACATGGAGAAAAATCTCACGAGTCCGGTTTTTTTTTTTCCATCGGGGATTTGGCCGACGTAGATATTTTAATAACTACAACCCCAATCCCTGAATTTACTAAAGTATTAAAGGATAATCCAGGTCAAATAAATGTTAAGAAAGATTAACGTTAATAAATCTCATCACAATTTCGCGATTCGGGATTTCTCACGTCAAGTATTATCAAAGTCCCGACACTTGAATCCACGAAAGGTTAAATATTAATTGCTAATCATGACTAATTAAGAGATTAAAACAAATTATTATCGTCTAATTAATCCCATCGTGATTTCGCGATTAGGGATTCCTTGTATGTTATAACTCTTGAGGACATGATACCTGAAACCCGAAGGCCCGAAAGAGTGCAATGTAAAATCCAAATTATATTTCGAGGATTTGGCCATCAGGGATTTGGCTGACGTGGAGATTTTAATAACCTCTGCTTCGTTTCCCTAAATCATGAAGGCCCAAAATCAGGATTCTAGTCATATGAAAAAAACTGCCTTGGGAGAAAACCATTTTTCTCAGCCTTGGAGAGGCCATTTTCCGCGTTCGAATAGTCGATCGAAATATACAGATCCTAATATTTCTAGTGGTGTCTTCATAATTTAATTTGTATCTAGGGAAGGCAGTCAAAAGTCCCCCGCAAAATGAGGTTCATTTTCAGAAATGTGGCGTTTGTTTTTACTATGCTGAGTCATCATTTTCAAATGATGATTCTGAGCGACTGGAGGATCATTTTGAGAAACGGTTAGAGAATTTTGTGCCTAAAACATCAGAGATCATTAGCCTCTCTCAGTTTTCCTACAGGTGTCACATATTGGGAGAATTGAATCCATCTTCAAGGCCTAATGTTTGGATTTCATATTTTCCTATTTTGACACATGTTTGTTAAATGCAGATTTGGGGAAAAGGAAAAGGGGTCTCAGGGAACTGAGAGAGGTTTTTTCTCAGAATAATCAGATGAACAAAATCCTCTTTCAGTTTATACACATCATTCTCTATTCAAGAGATACAGATCCATAACCTCATCCCTATTTTTCAGCAGTTTGACCCATTTTCTATGGAAGAAAGTTTCAAGAATTGGTTGTAACTGTTGTTATCTTTTAGATTAAAGAGGATTTCAACCTCAATACATATATGAGGTATATTTTTAAAGGAGAGGAGGGGGGATTAGTACTCCTAGGGAATGTAATATTTTGCTTTCATGTTTAATATAAGAGTACAAAGTCATTTTCGATCTACAACAAAGATTCTTGTGATGTTGGTTACAGGGTTTGTCTATTGTTCAGTTTTCATACTATTCCATTCACGTTTTCTTCCTGATTTGTAACATGTGTTTGCAATGAAATTCATCCATTTGTTAGATTCTCTATTGCATGACAGGTTATAGGTTACTTCTTGCAGAGATCTGAAGGTTCAGAATTCATCCTTTGCTAGATGCCCTATCCCAACTATCTCTTTCCACTGATTTATGCTTGGAATTCACTCATTGCTAAGTGCTCCTTGCATTTTGATATGTTTTCTCTTTATTATGTTGCCATACCTTTTATAAATCCTTCCCTCTGTAATCAGCTTCTATCTCTCCTTTTCTCTATGGATTTCCATTGCCGAAACACTCTTATTACTTGCTTGATAATTTGAATCCATGCCCAATGGACTACTTTTCGGTCCAACCCATCAACCCTAAAATCCTCAAAACATTCTGTTACCCACATATATGCCCACTATTAAGCTTATTGAACATCCTATCGTGACATATATTAGAGAGATCCCTCTCGGGTTGGAAGGGGCAACTTCTAATTAAAAGTGGTTCATGGTTATCTCAGAATTTACTTGCATGCAACCCAAATCAAGTTCTGAATGATAAATTATTTTTTCATTTAAAATGTGTTAAGGCTTGGCTCTGTTACATCCTAGAACCAACTCTTGTGACAAAAAATTCCATGAATTTGCTCTGTATGGCATGGACATGTTGTTAAGCCGTGCACTGTTCTTGGGATCATTTCATTCACTCAATCGTTGATAATGGATTCAACTGCGCTTGTACTGTTGTTGCTTGTTGCTTTGCTTCCTAGAGCTGCGACTCCAATGTCTTCAGTTCAGGGTCCTCGGTAAGGTGCTCATAATTCTGCACACTTTGAATGCTAATCTATTTACATTCCAAGGATAATGCCTTGATTATCTGGACTGCACTTCAGGTAGTTTCTTCTCACTGGTCTCACACTTCCTGTAGGGTGCTTGGTACTACTTGTAAATCTAATTCTGCTACTCTCTGTTGAAGTTGTTGGATGGATTCATCAAGATTCACTACTTGACTCTCCACTGGGTATTCTTCTATCTGTTCTAAGCCTTTCATAGAGAAAAGTGCTCTGTTGACTGCTTCTTTAACTCCAACCTGCTCTGTGAGCAACTATTCTTTCTCTTTATGGATATACACTTTATCCTCTTCAAACTTAATTTGGAGGTCGTCCTTCTGTTGTTGCGCAACTCGACATTGCTCTATGACTTCATCTTGTGCTTTCTTCATGTCCACTATGGCCTGTTATTTTTCTTCCTGAACGCGACAAAGGCGAGCTTCGGTTGCATCAACTATTCTGCGAAGTTGGGCAGGCTCATCTCCCAACTCTGTTTTTTCTAATGGAGGGGGTGCAGTGGACACGGTGCGGTTAGAGTGCAGGGCTCGTAGTAACCCTCTCAGATATGATTCAATTCTTTCATACATGGTTTTTTGTTTTTCTTTATTTCTCTGCAAAATATCTTTTGAGGAATTTGATACAACTGCGATAATGAAGTCGAAGTCATCGACCATGAGCACAGTCTGCATCTTTGTCTTACTAGCTTTGGAATTATTCCACAATGCAGGTTTCGTTGGGGAAACCTTTCTTTAATTGGATGTCTCTGCCTCTTCAAGGGGGTTCCTAGGTGGCGTTACTTCATCCTACTTCTGCTTTCCTTCTTCCCCTTCTTCCTCTTCTTTGTCCACTTCGTTGTCTCCTCCTCCACTAGGTTAATCTAATGCAGTCTCTTATGATGTGTTGTGTATTTCCTATACATCTTCCTTGTTTTTCTTCTTGCTACTGCTAGGTGCATATTATTCTTCGTGAGTAACCACCAGACTTCCAATGAAGTCAGGGTCATACAGTTCTGCATGGTTAACTAGCACTAGGATATTTTTAGGCCACTCCTTGGTGATTTCCTCCATGTCCTCCTCGATGATCTTGTAATAAGATTGAAGCTCTTCTTTATGTTCATCTCTACGCGCAGTGATATATATATATATATATAATTCCTATCTATGCGGAACTTCGCAAATGGTCTGAATTTGTCTAGGGTGTTCGATGTCATACGAGGGAAAGAATCAATATCCATCTTTAACTGTAGGTAGTAGATATGGAACACCGCAGGGAACTTCACAGCTAGTGGCTCGAACAACTCAATGTCAGGGAAGGTCCCTCCTTTTGGCATTTACCAAGAAATGAACGTGATGAGGATAAAAAAAAATCTAAAATGGAACTCATATCCCTAATCCTGAGCTTCGTGACAGTCATGTTCTAACTAGTTGACAAGGTAACTCGCCCAATTAATTTTTAATCCTTCCACGCATTTTCCTGTGAGATCAACAATGAACCTCGTGACCTACGTGGGTATGTTCTTCCTTACTAGCTTACCAACGATCATTTGGCAGGCTAGGCACACTGTTCCATTTTGGATGGAGGATACCTTGTAGCCTCACTTCCCATTCTCGACATCGCCATAAGTCTCTTTAATTTTCTGCGCTAGAGTGGGATTTGCAGCCTTCCCTATATAAAATTCTTATGGGTCTGGTCTTTGCATGCTTAATCCGGTGATCCTATGGATCAGTACTGGATCGATGGTGATATGCTTGTCCAACCACAGATAACCATTATGGAAGCATGACAACAGGATCTTAATTCACGCGTTAACCTCTTGATGTATTCTGAAGTGTGGTATCTGTTGGGCCCGAGATATCATCATTTTCATGACGGTTATTATACACTTTTTCCATATGTATATATGCATTTTTCATCTTTTGAAGGATCTTTTTGAAGAATTTCATGATAAAATGGTATCATCGCCATAAGGTACGTGTAATTCATGTTTAATGTTTAAATCAAGTATAATTCATCACTGTTTATGACTTTTAAGAGCTAATTCACGTTTTTCTGATATTACAGGGAAAAACGCACCATGTTTCCAGATCCTGCACTTGATCTAACACTCGTTCCGGTACTCGATCCAACACTCATTCCAACACTCAGTATTGCACAAAAACGCAAGACAAGTTGGCGGTTATGGCATTGGCGGCTAGTGATGGACAAACCGGGCACATGGGTTTTCTTCATGATCGCCCCCTCTAGCTACTAAGCTCTAGACAACTCAGTTTCAGTTGTCCAAAGAAGGTGATTATTGGCTTTCTCCGTTTTGTCAGTTAGGGCATCATTTATTGTATTTTGCCGAAATTAGAAGTGGTTCGACCCTCCTGTGGTCGACCGCTTGGGTTGTAATATTATAAATACTGATAGGATAGTCATAATATTGTGGAGGCAAGTAGAAGAGCCATTAGATTAGAGACAAATTTGTTTTTCTCTGTTTTGGTATTTTACATTGCCAAAATTGTGCCAGAACTGTGTTTTCAAGATTTCATGGTGAATTTGCCTTGTTAAGTTCGTGGTGTGCTTGTAGGAGGTAGCCATGACTTGTTGGGGGGCCCACTAGCAGCCTGGTGATTGTTCTTATGTTATTTATGCATTTCTTAATTCAAATTGCTCTTTCTTATTTCCTATATATGCATGTTTTTATTTAATTAATTAGTTTGTTGTAGCTTACTGTTTTACTTCTCTTTTGTAGGTTAGATGATGATATGTGTTAGTATGTGTTGATTTTATAGATTAGGAACAGGCTTGCAAGTCTCTATACTAACCTTGTGTGCAATTAAAAAGTCTCTCTCTCTCTCTTTATACTAACCCCGTGTGAAAAGTAGATGTTAAATGATGCTTTCTTTTATAATTTTACAGTCAAGTTTAGAATAGATTTTTAATTAGAACATAACATAGTTTTAATTTGGGTTTTCTTCTGACAAGGATTGATGCATGGGTAGATTTACTTTCAGTTTTTATAGTTTGCTTATCTTAGTTTTACATAGATTTCATTTATTTAGTTGTTGGTTAAAACTTAATGTAGATTGTTAACTTACTTTCATAGTTTAATTTATGTTTTTAATTATTTTTTTATTGTAGTTTTGAATGATTAGAGTAGACATAGCATTGTTTTGTTTTACGCAATTTCCTTTCATAGATTAAAATGCAATTAAATTTCTTAGTTAAATAATGATGATCTCATTATGTTGTTTATGGTTTATACATGAATATGCAGGGTATTTAACATTACTTTTATCATGGCTAAGTTTTCATTGGATTGTTTACTCCACACCTTTCATTTTTCCATCGAGATTAGTGTTGAGCTTATACCATTGGAATTGTCCTTTGTTGTCAAGTGTCTGTTAGGTGATATATATGTACTAAAAAAGACACTAAACTACCCTCAATTAAATTGTCAACCTGGGGTAAGTAAACTTAGAGTTGTAGCAAAATATATGCCAAAGGTAAAAGGTTGGTAGGAGTATAATTTAACTAATGAAATAATCTGTCTAAGTCTAATCTACTCAAGCCAACCTATCTAATGAGAAAACCCTACTAAGAAACTTGAAACTAGGTAAGCTAAGTACTTTTGTGCCAAGGATCGATGGATAGTTCCTAAGAAAGCAAGTAAAACCCTATGTAAAACAAACTAGTTCAACAATAATCAATAAGCAAATGACAAAAACAAACGATTTTAACTTTCCAACCTACATTCAATGAGCAACTACACTATGAAAGAAAATAAATAAGCAAGTAAGAAAAAACACTTATCTAACCTATTAAAGAAAATAGACAAGTAAGCAAAGACACCTAACTAACCTACTAAAGAAAAATACAAGTAAGAAAAGACAACTACCTATCCTACTAAAGCAAATAGACAGGTAAGCAAAGACTTCTCATTGAACAACTATCTAGCCTAAGAGGCAAGTGGACTAAATGCTTGATGCAAAACTATTTCTAATGCATGAGGTGAAATTCATTTTATTGCAAGCAAGAAGGACTACCAACTAAATGCCTAATTTATGACAAACAAAACTACTCTTAAATCTATTGAAGCAAAAGACTAACTACCCTACAATGACGATAAATCTATATTCTAACCTATGAAAGCAATAAACTATCTTTAATCGATGAAACACTCAAATACAATGTTGTTGGTTGTGTGAATGCCTTCGGTGGTGACAGATGATATCTCGATGACACTTGACAACAAAGGATAATTCCAATGGTATAAACTCAACACTAATCTCAATGCAAAAATGAAAGGTATGGATTAAACAATCTAAGGAGAATTTAGCCATGTCAAAGATAATGTTAAATACCCTGCATATTCATGTATGAACCATCAACAACATAACGAGGTTATTATTCCAATTCTACACTATGTAAGCAAACTAGATTCATTCATTAACTAAGAAATTCAATTGCACTTTAATTCTAAGAAAGGAAATTGCGTGAAATAAAACTATACTATGTCTACTCTAATTATTCAAACTATGATAAGAAAATGACTAAAAACAGAAATTTAAAAACATGATATTAAAAAGTAAATTGACAATTACATTAACCAATATTAAGTAAATGAAATCCACGTAAATTAAGATAAGCAAGCTATGATTCAAAAACTGGAAGTAAATCTATCCATCCATCAAAATCCCTGTCAAAGGAAACTGAAATTAAAACTATGTTTTGTTCTAATTAAAAATCTGTTCTAAACTTGACTGTAAAATTATAAAAGAAAGCACAATTTAACATCTAACTGCATGCGGGGTTAGTATAGTGAGAGAGAGACTTGCAAGCCTTTTCTAATCTATGATATTAATTCATGTTAATATATATCATCATCTAATCCTGCAAAACAATTAAAACAATTAAGCTACAACAAACTAGTTAGCACAATAAAAATATACATGTATAGAAAATAAAAAGAGAGCAATTTAAATTAGGAAATGCAAAATAAACATGAAGACAGTTACCAGATTGCTAGTGGGCCCCCCAACAAGTCATTGTCACTCTCTAAAATTACACCACAAGCTTAGCAGGATGAATTCACCATAAAAATCCAAAAACACAATTCTGGCATAATTCTGGCAATGTAAAAACTTAGACAGAGCAAAATCATTTTTCTGGAAATTCTAATGCTTATGCTACTTGGTTCTTCTACTTAACAATCATCTGACCACCTCAGTGGTATTTATAACATTTACAAACCAATTGGTCGACCATAGGAGGGAAAAACCACTTCTAATTTCAGCAAAATATTATAAATGATGCCATAACTGACAACACGGAGCAAGCCAATAATTGCCTTCTTTGGAAAACTGAAATCGAGTTGTCTTGAGCTTAGTAGCTAGAGGGGGAGATCATGAAGTAAACCCATGTGCCCAATTTGTCCATCACTGGTTGCCAATGCCATAACCACCAACTCGCCTTGCTTTTTTGTGCAATAATGAGTGCTGGAACGAGTGTCAGATCAGGTACCAAAACGAGTGTTGGAATGAGTGCCGAAACTGGAAACATGGTGCATTTTGCCTTGTAACAACAGAAAATCACGAATTAACTCTTGGAAAGAATAGAACATGATGAATTAAACTTTATTTAATCATTAAACATGAATTACACGTACCTTATGGCAATCATACCGATTTACCATAAAATTCTTCAAAAAGATCCTTCAAAACATGCAAAACATATATATACATGCGACAAAAATGTATAACAATCGTCATAAAAATGATTATATCTTGGGCCCAACATTACCCTCACACTTACAATTTTGCAGGTCCCACTACAAACAAAAAGAAGTTACCCCTCGTGACTAGGCTTGCTGAGGAGGATCAACTTTGGAAGCCTCTCCTTTTTGCTATGTAGACTTAGTCTTGCTCCTCTTATGTTTCTTTAATTGTGCTCTGAGGCTGCGGTTAGATTTAGTCATTTCATCAACCAACCACTTAAGGGAGTTAACTTTTGTTTGAAGGATTGCATTGTCGTGATGAGGGTGTGCATCTATTGTCTTCCTCTCTTCCAACTTTTGAAGAAGCTGATGGTTTTATTTTTGTAGATGCTCTATGGTTGGAACAAAATCGGTGATCTCTGAGGAAGGCTTAGATCATTTTAGGAATGTGGACAATTTATCGGTTTTAGGATCTAGAGTGGGCATAGGTGAAGTAGGAGTGATGGGATATTGGAAAGGTGAGGTAGATTCTTATTTTTTTTCCTTAGTGGCTCTAATCCATCTGCAAAGACTTCTCTAGGTTGCTTATGAAGGCTCTCAAGGTCGGAGGACACTTGGATGGGATCTGAAGTAGGTGGAGGTTTTGCATAAGGTTTGATTCTTGTGTTTCGGGTACTCTTCCGAAAGGGTCCTTTACCAAATCGATTGGCTCCCCTCTTGTTTGTAGGAATGATGGGAAAGTCTTGTTGCATTACTTCTTGGATATTTTTAGGTGTAGGATCAAGAGAGAGTGAAGGCATTGGGGGGTCAACAATAGGCTTCTTTTGTTATTTTCTCTTGGTCTTTTTACCCGATGAAGAAGTAGGGATATCAACAACCTTTTGGTATTGTTCTGAAAAAGAGAGGGTTTTTGAAAGGGAGTTTGGGGTTGTTGGAGAGTGAGGCTTGGATGGAGAGATAGTTTTTAGGCTAAGTGGTTTTTTTCTGGTCTTAAGTGTCAAGTGGGGGTTTGCAAATTGGTAGATAAAGGAATTCAATTTTTCCCCTGCTTCTCTAGTTTGGTAAGAACGAGGATTTTGATCAAACCATGGTGGAAGAGACTATTGTGGGGGTTAGTCACATTTTTCCCCACTTGAGAGGACATATTCTCCAAGCTTTTGAGAAAATAAAAGGGAAAGTTCAAGGGTTTGTTGAACAGAAAATGAGCTAGCAATCTAAAGTGACAAGCTTTGAAGTTGGAGTATCTACCTTCACATGTAATTAACCTTGTGATGACGACGAGGGGATTAACCAATTCTGGATTTATCCACTCCTTAACATACCCTTTTTCTCCTAAAATGCTCTCAAATTTGGGCTTAAACACCCTATTGTAACTTGAGCGCGACAATTGGTGGTTTTTGAACCATCTATCTCCCATTCTTGGGAGCTTTGTTGCAACAGCAATGGACTCTTCTGTGACTTCAAAGGTAAGAGACCCTACATGTGATGTCTTACCATCAAAACCAACTGCAAATTGCATAGAGAGGCTATCATTATGGCCCTGCAAGCTAGACATAAATGGCCCCCAGCCAGCACGCAAAAACACTTCTCTGCACTGTGCGAATTCTGGAATGGCAAACAAGTCTGCATAGGAGGAGGGTTTGTATCTCCTAGGCATTGTGACAGAGGTTAAATTCACCAAGCAAGGGTGAAATCAAGCCAATAAATGACATGGATTTAGCACAGGCCGAATGCGTTTTTGGACAGAGGACGAGATGGCAGAGTTTGGGCACGATTTCTTAATGTAGAGGAGAGAAATTGGCAAGGGAAAATGAGATAATAGAGTGCTCAACCCAATTTTGGTTTCTCTTACGGTGGAGTATGTTGCCCACATGTGCGCGTGAGCTGCCATGTGTGAAGAATTCAAATTCAAAGGTTCGACTTGGAGCAATGTACTGGTGCGTAATTAGATCAATGTCCAATTCTTTTGACTTGGACATTTGGTCATAACCATATGAAGCATCTTTAATCAATGCCTAAAACCAATATAATTGAATGGAATTGAATTCTGGTTTCCTGGTATCTAGGACAATTACTAGTGTGTATGGAACTTCGTTCGACACGTCAAATGACATCTCATATGACACCTCATTTGGTACCTCATACGGTACTTCATCCGGTACTTTTGTGTTAAGTGCATTTTTACCTCTTATAATGGATAGCCTGCAAATGTAAAGTGTTTTTGACAACCACAATGGTTAATTAGCAGAGGCAGAATGCTCCATGCTCACTCATTCTTCATGCATATGACATATAATGTCAAAAACCTATAATGAACAAGTTATAGCAAGCATAAAATGTATTGTCAAACCTACAACATGGACCTTGTAATGATCGATAAATCGATAAAGAGTGGTAGTTTAAGTATGTGTTCAGTAATTTATAGCACACATGAGTTTAAGCATTTCAAAAATAACATGACTATCACTGTAATAACATGTATCATGGTAATAATAATAAAATTCTTGCAAAGACTCATTTCTCTAGGAAATGATCATTTTTCAGCTCATGAACCCCTCCCCCACACTTAAGTATTGTGACACCTCACAATCAAAAGTATAGGAAACCAGTCAGTATCCCCCAATAGCTGAAGATTTACAGTATGTCAAGTGTAAAGATAAAATTTCACAGCTTGGTTTGACGAGATAGTTAGAAGATGGCCCCGCCTATAGGATAAGAGATCCTATATATAGATAGGAAGAGGTAGGCAAGAGATTTTCAAGATAGTCTTAGAGTTATTTCCCAATGGAAAGTTTATGAGATTCATTAACCTTAGCTTAACCACACATACTTCATGTCATCATTTTCTGCAAGTAATGTCATACATCAGGACAAGTTTACATTTATTATTTATTTATGTCAGATTACCATCCTCGCTAGGTAGAATGCCCCACTGCCAACAAGCCTGTTCAGTACTCCGACGGGTTTACCTAGTCATGCCATAGGCTAGTACCTGCTACCAACAGACCTGTTCAATATCCCGACAGGTTAGCCTCTTAAACCCTCAGAGATTGGCCCTCCATCCTTTAAGATTTTTAATATAAGATTGCTTATGCAAGAAGATGGGGGTACAACTCTGAAAACAACTTTTTCTTTCTTTTTTCACTTGGGATGGTATTTATGTTAGAGGATGACTTTCTGTTATATTTTTTTAGTGGTTGTCTTGATGTAAGGGGTACTTAAGAGGACATGGCCTATCTAAATATATGATATAATCAAGCTATTTAGTGTGTAGTGGATGGTACCATTGAGAAAGAACAAAAAGGTATCTCTAGGCTCAACTTACTTTCTTCCTTTGTAGTTATTGTGATGTTTCCATGGCTAGCTGCTAATTAGACTTCCTTGTTACTCCTTGATAAAGACACTTGGCTTACTTACTCAATTTTCTTGGAAAAACTATACGAGAGACCTCTAGGCTTGATAGTTACGGTATCACTTCCTTATATAGCGGTGAAGAGTTTCAAGAGCAACTGCTTTAGAATGCCTTAAAAAATGAGAATGTTTGCAAAAATATGGCTAACTACAGTAAGTCAATATTCATTTGATGCTTTAGCAGACACAAAATTAAAGTATAACAATATTTTGAAGAAAGATCCTTGAAACTATGTACTCCTGGTGAAATAAATACTTATAGAAACCTCTAGAGTTGCCTTATTAACAAAAATCAAAAACTATTTACATATATACAGTAGGAAATATTTAAAAAAAATTCAAGAACAAGGGGGGGCTTCCCCATCTACTAAGGCCAATGCCTTGTTAGTTGACATGACTTGTAGAAAATCCTCTCTGGAAATGGGCTTATGATAAAAATTTAGTCGGTGTTCATTTACCACAAAGGAGACTTGTCCATCGTCAATTGTTTTAATTTTTACAGCTCCATTGTCATATACAGTGTCTACCTCATAAGGGCCCAACCAACGGGTGGTAAGTTTGATTTTGAAGTTTTTGAATCGGGAATCAAACAACAGATCCCAATCACCAGGCTGGAAGTGCTTCTTCTTGATAAACTTTTCATGTCACTTGTTCCTCTGGTTTTGGACTAATATTGTCCGTTGGATGGCATCTTGTTTGATTTCATCCAACTCATTTAGTTGTAGGGCTCGTTTCTTTTGAGCCTCATCTAGGTTCAATCCTAATTATACGACAATACAAAAGGTACTTACTTGGAATTCTATAGGTAAAAGTACTTGTTTCCCGTACACTATCTCATAAAGGGTATGCCTAGTGGTATTCCTCCAGGTAGTCCGGTATGCCCACAAAGCCTCTAGGAGCCTATCAGCCCAATCCCGGTGATGTAACTGAATATTCTTGGTCATGATGGCTTCCATAACTTTGTTTGTGGATTCTACCTAAGCATTGGCTTGCGGGTGGTATGGAGAAGATTTACAATGTTTAATCCCATATTTCTCTGTTAGCTCTTTCATCATCTTGGAAGTAAATTGAGTGCCATGGTTGGTAACAATTTCATGAGGGACACCGAAGTGGGTAAATATGTCTTCATAGATAAATTCGATAACAGACTTCTTTGTGGCCTTGAATAGGGATTTTTCCTCTACCCATTTGGTGACATAGTCCGTACAAACTAAGATATGGTTCTTCCTACGGGACATGGGTGAAATTGGTCCTACAAAATCGAGGGCCCATTTTTCAAAGGGTTCTATCATAACTTGGGCCTGTAAAGGCATTTCATCAGATGATGTAGGTCTTCCTATCCTTTTGCAACTATCACAACTTCTCACATACTTGGCAGCATCTTTGAAAATGCTAGGCCAATAGTAACCTGAATGTAATACCTTATATGATGTGCGTTTGTCAGAGAAATGGCCACCACATGGTCCATCATGACAACTTCGTAGTATATCAGGTACCTCATCCTCTCAGACACATCTACGAATAATCAAATCAGGACCTATGCAAAAACGATCATGACCAACCCAAGAGTAATTAGCACTTTGTGTAATAATTTTTTGCTTTTCATGAGGTGAAAAATGAGACGGTAACTTCCTAGTGGCCAGATAGTTTGTCATATCTACAAACCATGGAGTATTGACAGAAAGGGCAAAGAGGTGCTCATATGGGAAACTATCATCTACAGGGATATCATCATTCTCATTTTTTATTCGGGAAGAAATTCAGCTACTAGATTATCTTTCCCAAGTTGGTCAAGCATAGTAATATTAAATTCTTGCAATAACAAGAGCCACCTAGTCACTTGGCCATTAGTTATAGGTTTGTTCATGAGGAACCTAATGGCAGAATGATCAGTGTGTACAAATACTTCATAACCTATAATGTAATGACGAAACTTGTTAATAGCATGAACAACTGCCAAGAACTCTTTCTCGGTGACTGTGTAGTTTAACTCGGCAGGGGACAAGTTCTTGCTTACAAAATAAATGGCATAGGACTGTTGGTCTTATTTCTTCCCTAATACCCCTCTGATTGTAGTGTCGCAGGCATCAGTGGATATATGGAATGGGAGAGTCCAATTGGGCCCTCTAAGAACTGGTGCCACAGATAGCTTAACATTCAGGGTTTCAAAGGAAGTTTGATACTGCTCAGTCCAAACAAAATCAACATCTTTTATCAATAATCCAAACATAGGTGTAGCAATATTTGCAAAATTTTCAATAAACCATCGGTAATATCTGGCATGTCCGAGAAAGCTTCTCACCTCTTTCTGGGTCTTGGGGAGTGGAAGTCTAACAATGACCTCAATCTTTGCAAGATCGAATTTTATTCCTTCAGATGAAACATGATGTCCTAGAACCACTCCTTTAGTTAACAACATTTTGCATTTTTCATGACTTAGGAATAGGTTCATTTCCTGGCATCTGATGAGGAATTTTTCTAAGTTGTCTAAGGCTTCTTGGTAAGTGTTTCCATAGACTGTGAATTCATCCATGTATACCTCCACACAATCATGAATAAGATCGACAAATATCCCTAATACTGCTCGTTGAAATGTGGCAGGAGCATTACACAATCCGAATGGTAAGACTCTATAGGCATAGGTACCCCAAGGACAAGTAAAGTTAGTCTTGTCTTGGTCCTTGGGTGCTATAAGAATCTAATTGTACCCGTTGTACCCATCTATAAAGGAAAAATACTTCTTTTCAGACAAGGTATCTAGAACTTGGTCAATGAAAGGAAGAGGAAGGTGTCTAAGGCCTTATTGATTTCCCAGAAATCAACACAAATTCTCCATTTCCCGGTCACTTTATTTGGAACCACTACAAGCGGGGATACCCACTTACTGTCAGAGATGGGATAGATAAATCAAAAATTTAAAAACTTTTGGATTTCCTCTTTGACTATATCTTTGAGTGATGGGTTCATCCTTCTCTAGGGTTGCCTAACAGGTGTCACTTCCCCTTGGGTATATATGTTATGGATGTATGTGTCAGGGTGTACACCCTTCATGTCAGTGTATTCCTAGGAAAATTCTCCCGATTGTTCTTTAAGGATATCTACTAATTGTTTCTATTGGTCTGTATCTAGCCCAGATTATATATATAAAAATTTCCTTGGACTAATCTCGTAGGGCATAGTATAAGACATGGCAGACTCATATATTTCGAAAATAAAAGATGTCGAAGACAAAATGGATGGGTCTAATTGTTCTTGAAATTATTCCCCAAACATGTACTCAAATTGGGGAAAAGACTGTGGAAAATCCACACATGTAATAGCATAAATGAATTGGGTTAGCAAATTTTTTGTTGTGTGCTCCTGAAGTGCCCATGCATGGTCACTTGGCAATACGGGTTACTCCCAGTATTCGTTCTCGTATGGACATTCAAGCCACCATATATTCACCATAATAGGTTGAGCTAGAGGGTAAATGGTGAGATTCTGGATAGAGACCCATTTGATATGGTCATTTCTCCTTCTCTACAACCAATAAATGCATTAGCTGTGGCTAGCCAAGGTATTCCCAAAATAACGGGATGGCCTCTGGAAGGATCCTTTGAATGAATGACAAGAAAATATATGGGGTACTCCCATGAGGCTAAAGTAACCATGACATCATCTAAAATCCCTTCAGGTATAACCCTAGTTTTATCTGCTAATTCCAAAATGGTTGGGGTAGGCCGAAGAAGAGGTTGTAATTGTAAGTGTTCCAAGGTAGTAGCGGTCATTGATGGCTGCCCCTAGGTCTATGAGAGTGTTTTTGATGGAGACCTTATTAATGGTTATGGTCACTATGGGGTTTCCTGGATTCCCATACTTTGCTACCTTTGGCTGCTCTGATATGTACTTAGAGAGTCCTCCTACCAAATGTACTATAGGAGGGTCCTTTTGCTTCCTACCTGGCTTCTTAATACACAATTCTTTGACTACCTTTCTATAGATTGGAATGTCTTTAATGGCTTGAAGTAGGTAAATCTTGACACAAATATTTTTCAAATCATTCAAAATGTCAAATTCCTGTTGAGTGGTAGGTTTCTCGATTACCAATCGATCTAGATAAGGAGGGACTTTCATAATTTGTGAAGGTTAATTTTGGGGAAGCTTAGATTCTTGATTTATTGGGATAATAACATCTTCCCACCTAGTGGCATCCATGGGTTGTTTGGTGATTTCTTCTTCTTCCTTGATGACTACTGAAGATCTCTATCTATCTAGAAATTTTCCTGATCTTAGTTGAATTTCCTGTAATGGAACAGGAGTAATAACATATGTCGGGAAGGCATGCATCTCAACATATTTAAGAGTTTGAGGGGGCTTATTATTAGGATTTGGCACTGGCTGTGCCGGTAATAGTGTCAGTTTCGGGGAGCTTGCATTTTGAAATTGTAGCGGTTGTTGTTGTGGGATAGGAGGTAAAGGTGGTGGAACAAAACCTAGCAGAAGCTGTGGAGTGTTTGATGAGAACTAAGGATAAGGATGGTTGTACATAGGGATAGGTGGAGCTTGAGGGTTTCCTTGGTTGTGTCCTCCCCTCCATCCTTGAATCCAAGGATGTTGGTACTGAGTAGACCAGTGTTTCCAACCTGGTGAGTTCCACTGTTTTTGTTGATAATA
>SNQJ01S0156130.1:0-13322 GCA_010110895.2 Picea sitchensis | reverse complement strand
GGGTTCAAACAAGGGCACCTAATCTACACTACACTCTATGTGGTATATTGATTAATTAGGTGACATTGTCTTAAAACATGTGGGCCATATAGGTGGTTACCTTCTCAACTCCACCAGTAAAATGTTGTCACTATGGGGGGTTTTCATATAGATAGAAGACTCACTCACTTAGGTTCACAAAATGAAAATTGTCCCCATTATTGGAATTTTGAACAATTAAAACACCTCTTTTGGTTTTACCCTCTTACCAATGTTGTCAAAGGGGTGGGTCAACTCTTTGTGTGGCTAACTTCTGCTTTGAGAATTTCTCTGCTAGGATTTAAGCTCCCATGGGTGTAGATTTTTAGTCTATTTTCAAAAACTATAGATTTCAAACAGAGGTGCCTATCAAACATGTATCCTATGCTCATTTCTCATAACAACGTTATTCTCTTATTGTACTACTTGTCTCATCCCTATGAATTGTTTAAGAAAACACCTAATAGTACTCTTAGAGTGACCAATTTTTAGATATGTTGGCATGCATGACTTCCAAATGTTGTTTGCTACTTAACTATAATGGATTACATGGGTGCTAGCTATAATAGCATATGAAATTAGAGACACCTACACTTATTGTTTAATCTATTTATGAGAAGTAATTCATTAATAGACCCTATTACACTAGGGAATACTAGGTGGCATTCTAGGCATGTTTTTGATGATATCTACAATGCATATGCATTGAAAATCTATTTCATATTGAGTATGTAAATACAAATAATATGTTTAAAATGTGGAACTAGCTATTCATTTCTTTTTTAAATGTGACCACCACAATCACTGATGTGGAAATTTATACAAACTAACAAATATGTTTCTAAAGGAATGAATTGTATTTTATCATTTTGACTAAAGATATTAACTTCCTAAGGATGTGTTTTTGTATTAATAACTTTTATAGGGTAACACTTAGATATTTGTCGAAATACAAACATATTGCATTCATAGATCTTACTAGAAAGATAAATAATATTTTTGCACAAAGTTCCACAATACATATGCGCGAGGTACACAAAATGAGAAATACACTATAATTGTTGCATAAATGCTAGAAACTTCCACCGATGTATCTCGAGGTGACATAGAAGTACTATCACATCGTAGCAACTACACAGGAAATAATTAGATATAGAACAAAATGAGACAATGGACTACATATAGAACCACACACACACAAACACACACAATTAGTGAAGTATAAAGAGATGATTTCACACTAACCTCCTCCATGAAATTTTCCTATATGCAATGGCCGACATCGACCCATATCAAGTTTTCTCACAAACGTTTCATCAATGAGGGTCATATGAATTAGGATCGGAACAAATAGTTTGTCCATGTGAATTATTCTTGGTAGACTCTACTAGATGGATTGAAGGCCCAATCCCTCCCCCAGCATTTCCTGAAGATCCCTCTTGGTAGGATACAAAAATGAACATTAGTAAGCTACATGTCAAGGTGGAAATCGAGGTTTTCACCCAATGAATGTTCTTTGAAATGGTAGGATATTGGGCATGTGGATTAGGCCTCTACATAGGAGAGTGAGGCCCTCTCAATGTGTCATAGTTGTAATTTTCTCAATCTTGTGCAAACCCGGAACCCACACCATGGAACTCACCAATGTCAAAGTAGTTGACATGGTGACTTGAAATAAATTCAACCCATAATTTTCTAAGGAAATACAATGGCACCTCCCTATTATTGTAGAGAGGTTTATCAAAAACCATGAAATGCCTATCCATTTAATGTTCTACTATAGTTTGGTATGTGTAGTAGTCCATGCAAATACATTTCTTTGTCACATAAGAGTCTAAACTAGTTTCGAGGTCAATACAAAATGTTATGGGATCTTGTTTTGAAATTTGTAGATCTCTCACCTAGTTTCTGTCTAAACACATCCTAAAATATTCAAACATCATATCCTTGTAATAAGAAATATCAAACAACTAACCTTTGGCATTAGCAATTAAAGATAAAATGGTCTCAAACAATGTAGCTAGTGAAAGTCGTGACCTCTCTCTAGTGTTTCTAAAATATCTTATTATGTTTCTCAATGTCTCAAGTCCATTGTCAATTTCGATGTTCGTGTTTGGGGATTGGGGGTTAGGATTGGGTCTTTCTTCATTGGTGATAGTGGTTTCATGTTTTGTTGTATAGGATCCATGAAATTGTGATTTATAGGTTGTGTTTAAAGAAGAATAAGACCGATTGTTATGAATCGAATAGAATGCTCTGCAAAACCCTAGCCCCGCCCAAGACAACGGCCCGACCACAGGCCAGAGCTCACTGGTAAGAACTGCAACAAACGTCCTTCCTCCCCGACCGGCCCCAACTGCTACAGGAAGATGAGCGCAGGGGAGGGGGGGCAACCCCCCTCATACCGTAATGTCACAGCTAATGAGAACGGGGAAACCAGAACAACTCGGCCAACCTTTGAGCCGCCGCCGCCGATGCGTGAGCAAATCCTAGCCCGAGAACAAGGCCTGAAAGCGGACATGGAGACTGACGCTGGCACCTCTCAACCGAAGCAGCCACGATGCTGGGAACCGGGCAAGTGCATTCCGCAAGAAGAGAAGACGCCACGATATCTCATCAGCTCCAACAGAGTGGGTGAGCACATGCAGTTCATGCGGGAGCATGCCCTCATTGGCAAGTTTCTAGGATTATGGCCGACAGAAAGAGATCTCAACAAATGGATAAAGCATTGGTGGAACCCTAAAGGTGAGTATGAGCTTCAACTCAGTTCCAAGGGTTTCTTTACAATCATATTATACAACCTAGAAGACAAAGACAGGATCTTCGAAAATGGACCGTACTTCTTCAACTCGGCAGGGCTGTTCCTTCTCTTCTAGACTGAAAGATTTAGCCCAGATAAAGAATATTTCACCATGGCCCCCGTTTGGATCAGATTGTATTCCCTCCCGCAGGAGTTTTGGTTGGAGGAAATCTTAATGGGCATCAGAAATACCCTAGGACATTATGTGAAAGCGTCTGAGGCTACCAAACAACGCAAGTACACCTCTTACGCCAGGATTTGTGTATATATGAACATTTCCAAAGCAATCCCTGGTGCGGTAACCCTAGAATACCAAGATGAGGATTGGGTGCAAACTCTGGATTATGAACATATTCCATTCATATGCCGCAGATGTCATGAACACGACGACCTATTTCGAGACTGCCCTTTAATCAAGAAAGCTGCCAAAGCAAATGATACCAAGCAAACAGATGGCTTCACCCCAGTCACCACAAAAAGGAGAAATCCAGCAAAGAAGCAATCCACGGACCCCAAACACAGCATCGCCACCAAGAACCCTTATGAGATTCTGGAGCACCTACCAGAAGAGGAGGAGGGTCAGAATCCGCTCAAGCATCCCCAACGGCCACCGATGGAGGACAAGCAATCCAATCCCCCCCCCCAATCTCATGAAGTCCACATTGAAGACAAAGAAGAGGGCGAAGGGGACACGCCGATGATACTGGATTACAGAGAATTAGCAGAGATAGATCTGGAAAAGCTGGAGGAAGCCCTAAATCAAAAGAACCTACAAACCCTTCCGGAGAAGCAACTACGCAAGGTCCACAAGGTCTTTCTTAACTCCTCAGCAAGATCCACTGCACGCTTGGGCATAGCAATTGACCAGAACTCTGGCCCGAAGAAAATCCTGCGTGAAAGCAAGAGAAGAGGACGCAAGCCGGCGCACCAATTGATCAGAGAAGCCGGAAACCTTATGATAAATTCAGGGCAGATACATAAGCTTTCGGAGAGATACCTCCCTACCTCACCCCCTTCTTAATGATGAAGATCGTAACCTGGAACATACGGGGCCTGAATGGGAGATCCAAACAGAGGATTCTCCGAGAATGCATCATCGCAGAGAAACCAGACATATTACTGCTCCAAGAAACCAAATGCAAAGGAGCAGAAGTGGAAGCAATCTTCCAACGCATATGGTGAGATTGCAGCTCCATCACAACGGACGCCATAGGAGCCTCAGGAGGCCTGGCCATACTATGGGATCCAACCAATATATCCATCAGCAAGCCCTTCACCACCATCAGCACAATCACAGCCCACTATACAATAATGGGCACAAACCAGGAAGGAGCCATCACTAATGTATACGAACCTCAAGGAAATCAGGACAAAGATAAATTCATGGAGCGGCTCAGGTTAATCAAGAGCCTGATCAGTAGTCCAAACTGGATCATTGGTGGCGACTTCAACATGATCTTGACGCTGGAAGAAAAATCGGGTGGCATCAAACGACTGGAGCAAGACAGTGGTAAGTTCAAGGCCCTCATTGACCATCTTAACTTAGTTGATATAGAGAATTGCAGTGGTACTTTTACGTGGTCCAATCGCAGATCAGGAAATCAGCACATTGCCTGTCGATTGGATCGCTTTTTGGTAACAGAGGATATCATGGAATCAGGGACAACTCTGGAAAGCCGGATTCTACCGAAAGCAGGTTCTGACCATTGGCCCCTGGGCCTACAGCTGAACATGGGGGAGCCGCCCAGATACAAACCGTTTCGCTTCGAGAAATTCTGGCTCTCCCATCCGGACTTCAAAAGCCTTGCTAAATCCTGGTGGGAACAAGCAGAAATTGAACACGGCACCTGCATGTACAAATTTCAACAACGCTTAAAGAACTTCAAGCAGAAGCTAAAGCTCTGGAACAAAGAAAGCTTCGGACACATCACGCAAAGCATCAAGACCATCGAAAGCAGGCTGGAGGAAATTCAAGAAATCTTCATTGCAGGGTCTAGAACAACAAAGATCATGCAGGAAGAGGAGCAGATCCAAATGCAATTAGAGGAGCGAAGAAAACAGGAGGAAATCTTATGGCGTCAAAAATCCAGAGTGCAATGGCTCAAAGAGGGAGAAAAAAACACTAAGTTCTTCCATAAAGCTGTGATTCATAGAAGGCACATTAATAGGATCGCTCACCTGGAAGACAACCAGGGCAATCTCATCAGAGAGCACTCCAAAATTGAGGAGGAACTGCTTAGCTACTATCAAGACCTTCTAAAAGAACCAAACATAGACAGAACTGAGGCAATCAGAAGAGTTACCAGTCACATCCCTGCCTCGATTACCCAGGAACAGAATGCGGCCTTAACCAGACCCATTACCCAGGAGGAGGTTGACCAAGCAGTCAAGACCATGCTGGCAGGTAAAGCCCCGGGACCGGACGGGTTCACCATGGATTTCTTCCATCACTGCTGGGATCTGATCAAAATAGAAGTTTGGGAAGTAGTAGAGGAGTCGCGAACGTCGGGTCTAGTACTGCCAGCTCTCAACTCTACCTTCCTCACTCTTATTCCGAAAGAGGAGCGAGTCACCAATCCCAAGCACTTCCGGCCTATAGCCCTCTGCAATGCCATCTATAAAATTATCACGAAGGTCATCACCACTAGGCTCAAGCCAATCCTACCCTTCGTCATCTCACAGGAGCAGTCCGGGTACGTTGAAGGAAGACAAATTATGGACAGTGTCATCTTGGCCCACGAGATCGTACACTCTCTCAAAACCTCAAGAACTCCAGGTATGATTCTAAAACTTGATCTCTCCAAAGATTTTGATAGGGCCAGCTGGCAGTACATCAAGGCAGTCCTCGATGCCTTTGGTTTCGATCAGGGATGGGTAAGCTGGATCATGAATCTCCTCACCTCGACCTTTTTTTCCATTCNAAACCCTTTTCGCCTTCCAGAGGAATCCGCCAGGGAGACCCCCTCTCCCCTTTTCTTTTTATCCTCCTGGCAGAAGGCCTAGGGCGCTATCTACGAGCTGCAGTCATTGAAGGTTCCCTCAAAGGCCTCCCGCTGCACAACATTCAGCCTGCCCTCTCTCATAGCCAATTTGTAGATGATACCCTCCTTCTGAACTCCCCTTCGGTCCAGGAAGCCACCAAGCTCAGCTCCATCCTCTTTGATTTTACCGAAGCCTCTGGCATGACCCTTAACCTTGACAAATCCAAGATTTTTTTCTTTAACACTCCGATCCCAGTGCAAAGACATATCTCCAGACTCTTAGGAATACCCAGGAGCTCCCTTCCGTCCAATTATCTAGGCGTGCCCCTAACCGGAGCTGCGACCTCTTCCATTTCTTGGGACAGCCTCCTCCTTTCCATCTCCAATAGAATGCGCAACTGGACCTTCAAGCCCCTCAATATTGCCTCACGCTTGGTTCTCCTTAAGTCAGTTCTTCAAGCGTTGCCTACTTACCTCTTCACGGCCCTGGCAGCCCCCAAGAAAATCATCAAAGCCATTCGCACGCTACAACGAAATTTCCTTTGGCAAGGCGTCCAACCAAAAAAGAAATGGGCTCTAGTCAATTGGGATCGCCTATGCATGCCCAAAAGTCAAGGAGGGCTGGGAATCCGAGACCCAGGCAAACTGAATCAAATAATGGGAGCCAAAATCTGGTGGCGATGGCTGAAGAATCCGTCAGCAGCGTGGGCTCAGTTGTGGCAGCGCAAGTATGCCCCTCTTACACCAGAAGACCAGCTCATCAGGCACAACAACTACATACATGGCTCCAACATTTGGAACACTGCTTGGCATAATCGCACTCTGGGTTAGAATCACGCTTTCTGGGAAATAAAAGACGGTGGAAGTGCCCTTTTTTGGCAAGATTCATGGCAGTAGCTCAAGCCACTGGACATGCTGGAGGAACTAACTGCGCTCAAAAGAGCTCTGCACCAACCCACCCCTCTAAGAGTCAAAGACTTTTGGGCAGCACAAGACACGCAGCAACACTGGCGTCGCTGGAAAACCTCACACCAGGAGCTCAGTGTCCCAGACACTCTCGATTTACAGCATTGGCAAGATCACGCCTCCAACAGAAAAATCTGATCTCAAGAAGGGCCAGACATCTTGCGCTGGGGGTATACCCCAGCTGGTGTCTTCACCATCAAGGAGGCCTGCATTCTACATGGAAATCAACAGGAACCAGAAAAAGCGCCTATCTGGAGCAAGGTTTGGCATCCGGCTCTATGGCCCAAAATCTCCACCTTTCTTTGGCTACTGGCGCACAACAGGGCCTTGACCTGGGACAACCTCAGTAAACGAGGTTTCTTAGGACCCTCTTGCTATGTACTCTTCCTACAAGCGGAGGAAACCAAGGAGCACCTTTTCAATGCCTGCCCCTACAGCCAACAGATTTGGGACTTTGGAGCGCAGCTTATGCGCAAATCCAGCCGAAATCGGGGCTGCATCAACAGTACAATCGAGAACTGGGACAACATATCCTTCAACAATCCCATTTTAAATTGCATCTGGACCCTGCTACCAGGGTTCACACTCTGGCTTATCTGGAAGGAACGAAACAAGAGAATTTTCCACTCCCTGTCCTCCACACCTGAAGTCACCTGGACCAAGGTCAAATCTCTGATTCAAGAAACAATCCGCAGCAGGCCTTGGGCTGAAGCAGATCAACAATGCAGCCCAGCGGAGAGCACAATTCTCCAACACTGGCAACCTATCACCAACAACCAGCATCAGCAAAAGCGCCCCAAGAGTTTACCTACCAGTCCTACCACCTGGTCTCCTCCTCCACCCCATTACGTCAAAGCCAACTTCGATGGGGCCTCCAGAGGCAACCCGGGACCAGGAGGCTATGGGATCGTGCTAAGAAATTCAGAAGGACAAATCCTTGATATGGAGGCAGGCTACCAAGGGGAAACAACCAACAATGTGGCTGAGCTAACGGGACTCCTATGCGGACTCCAAAAGGCCATAGCTAAAGGCCATCATAAGATTCTCCTTGAAGGCGACTCCCAAGTTATCATCAGGCTCGCTACTAAAATTCTTCATGGTTGCAACCCAGACAAGATCTCACCAAGCTGGAGACTCCATAGCTTGCTAGCTGACTTCACTTGGCATCTCCAACCGCACTACAGTATCATCACCTCACATGTGAAACGTGAGGCAAACAAAGTTGTTGATCACCTGGCAAACGAGGCAGTGGACACAGGCGAGGAATGCTTAAGCTGGGAGGGCCACGGCTCACCAGGCTCAGAGGTCTTCGCGAGATGCCTGAACCTTGCCACTAAAGACCTTCACTCCCTGGATGGGGTGACAGCGAGGCAAAGGAGACCACGTGGCTGTGAGTTGGAACGGGGAGGCACGGCGCCCACCGGCTCACGTCAAATACACATTAACTCGCCATAAATTTCCACAGGTGCATTCAACTGAGGAGCCTGCTCGCACAAGGTGAAGGTACTCGCACCAAAGTTCAGAGTTTAATGCCGGCAGCGATGGGGTTGGATATCGCAATTGGCATCATTCCATGGTTCATTGTACGCAGTGCACCTCCGGGAGACCGAGAGCTCTTGCGACCCTGTGTCTTACAGCAAAATTCGCCCCACAGCAAGGCTGTTCCCATTAGTTTGAAGGGGTCGCACTGCTGTGCTGCATTATTACCTGGCATCGCCATGCCCCGACTTAGGGGAACACCGAGACGGGGAGCGGCCTGGTATGCCGCAAAGTCGAGACACAAACGCAAGGAGGTTTTCGAAAAAGCAATGGCAATCGCTACCAGAAGGAGAAGGATGCGGGGCATGGCAATTGTAGAGGAGGTGATCCCGGACGAAGGACAACCGAGCCCCCCCGATTATACTTTGTTTACAATCCCAGAAAACTGGAACCCCCGCTCGTGTATCGGTATGGACAACACTTCAGGGATGGCAAGGGTGCAGCGTAATCCCGGCGACAGTGAAAACAAGGCTCCTTACACTCCTCGTTATGTGGAGGAGGAGGCTCCCCCAGAGCCCCCCCGAAACGACACAGGAACTCATGCACCGGAAGGAACGGCCGACACCAGCCCAACGCAGCCACCCTCACCCCACGCGGACTACCTCAGCCTCCTCTTTGATGTGCGCAATCTCCTCGAGGACCAGGTCTTTCGCATCGAGCGGCTGGAGCAACGAATAGACCTGTTCTTCACCGCGCATTCCAGAGCTACGCCGAAGAAACAGTGTCCAACATGCACCAGAACGTACGTCTTCCCTGCACGATGGAGGCACACTGAAGCTGTCGGCGCTCTCCTGGGTTCCGAGGTTACCTGATGTTTAAGCCCCAGCTCTGTCTCTGGTTTTGTTTTACTGATATATGCCTGAAGATAGTTAGCTTTCTTTATGCTCCAGTTTTAGCTGCAAACACTAGTTTTAATTTTGCCACTCCCGGTTTCCTACGGGCGGGAGATAGTAGTGTTATTTTTGATACTCTTAGACTACTCTGCAAATACAATGATATGCGGACAGGGATGTCCAGCTGCCTCGGTTTCCTGCTAAGGCGGGACAGCTGGCATCCCCAACAGTGCTGTACCATGCTCATGTCAATATAACAAGTTCCAACTTTTTTATTTAAAAAAAAAAAAGAAGAATAAAATACATTTTAATTTTTTTTTATATAACTTAATAAATTTATGAAATACCAAGAAAGAGAACTTGGATTAAACCTACCTCAAATCACTAGTGTCCTCTTGGCAATCAAAAGCCACTCCAAATGCTCCAAACACTCCTAGAATCACTCAAGAATGTGCAACACTATTTGTTTAATAAACAAACCATAGCCTTATTTTTTAATTAAAGCATAGCGGAATGCATGCATATGCCTTAACTAAAAAATGTGCAAGTGTTCTTAAAACTATGACTTGGCACACTAAATGACACTTCAAAAGGCATTGAAGCTATAGAAAAAAGAACATGTGCACGTTTTTAAGAACATGTGCATATTCTTGCAAGATGCTTTCATGGATATCCCATTACCTCTTTTTCGACCACCAACCTCTTAAAAGTTCCCTCATTCATTCACACTTTCTTAAAATTTATAATTTGTATGGAAGATAATGCATGGAATCAAAAGTCCTTTACTAAATCAAATAAAGAAATACATGGATGCTAAGGAAGAACATGATTCTTCAAAGAAAATGTCACAATAAAAGTGATTAAATCCTTTATGGCCCTCATTCAATTATACTTTCTTCAAATTTGTAGTTTCTTTAAAGATTAATGCATTAATTCACAAGTCATTTGTTAAATCAAATGAAACAATGCATTGGTGCTAAGGAACTTCCAAAAGGTGAAGGTTCTTTCAAGTAATCGTAATGAAGCAATGTACCTTGGTGCTACCAAAGCCTCCTTAAGACTCAAATCGATATACTAGGTGAATCGTATGTGAATCATGGATTTGTTTTTTGAAAATACAAGATAAAGAAAGAATCTGACACCAGTGCACAAAGAAATTGAGAGAGATACCATTGCATATGATCACACACATAATTGAATTGTATTGCACAAATTAAAATGAGATACAACACACTTAAATAAGTGTTGTCAGATATAACTTATTCTATTCTTGGAGAGAGAGATTGAGAGAATCTCTCACATCCTCCAACAACCCAAACTAATCCCCAAACTTTACTAAACTGCATTAATGTGGGCATTATCTCTAACACCCCCCTTTAATGCTTACATTAAAAATCTTACATTAATGAAATCACAATTTTATGACATGCAATACTTTAACTTTGTCTAACATGGTCTTCATCAGCGCTTATGCCCACTTTGATGCCTCCAGAATGCGCTCTTTCTCTTACTCATTTTCAAGCTTACCATTCAACTCATTTAAAATATAAATGCTTCATACCATCATTAATGAACTTGTACAATGTACTATATTGACAAACTCGGCTCACCAGGGCTTCCATGAGAAAATATGTCAAGTAATGAAGCATCCTATGGGAATACCTCCATCTCCCAGATATTTTTCTTTTGGCTATCCGTCAGTTTCTAGAAAGACAGTCTAGGTACGGAATATCCTCAAAATTCGATCATACAAGATGACGTCATAAGAATCGTTGTTCTTGAAAACAGGGTTTCTAGTTTATATCAAGTAACAATAATTCTTTTACATAAAAATATATAAAAAAACTTTGAACATTATCACACATACATAAAAAAAATTAAGCACACCACCCCTTTCCCTTTTCTAGAACAGTTTGAGAGATGAATCTGGTGGTTCTTCATCACTCTCTAATTCTGATAAGTCATCCAAGTTGGCAATGTTTGCAGTTTCTTTGCCATTCAAAAGATCCCTAGCACGAGTTCTACAATTCCAGGCTATATGTCCAATATTGTGACAGTAGAAACATTCTATTGAACCCTTGATTCTTCTCATCTTACCTTTTGAAAATAGTGCAATTTCATGCTGACCACCTACATCTGAGTCTTCAGAATATGTCCTTCTTTCTTTAGCTAAAAATGATGCTAGCATTCCTTACAATGATTGTGAAGGTAATTAACTTAATGTGAATACAACATTGCTATATTTAGAAGATAGACTATTCAATAGAATTGCTTTAGCACCTTCTAGATCTACCTTGGTACCTGTCAGCTAATTGCTTAAAGAGAGACATTAACTAGTTTATATGAGTAGAGAGATGGGTCTCATCATGCATTTTGAGGCTAAAAAGTTGTAGCTTTAAAGAAAACTTTACATTCATTAGCTTTTCCCCAAATAATTTACTTAATTGCTCCCAAATTTCAGTAGATGGTTTTTCCAAATCAATCAAATGCAATTGCATGTCTGAAAGAGCCAAACCAATAATAGCTTTGTCCTTTTCTTCCTTCTTTTCCCATTGAACCAGAAGTCTCAGATCACTAGAAGCTTGTTCAGTGCCTTTTACTACGCACCACACACCTCTATTCATTAGATGCATTCGAATTTTGATTTTCCATGTATGAAAATTGAAACCATTAAACTTCTCCATAGATATAGAATCCATTTTACCTCACAAAATATTTGCCTTGCAGAGATCTCGTTCAGATGTCGATGTATTCGGATTCTATTTCACCCTCAGATATTGACGCATGGGTCAACACACATATGCTACATATGCATATAGATTGCAAAGATAATTAATTTGAATGATACAAGTTGCATGTCTTACTCATTATTCAGAGCTTGAGCCTTAGTTGTTGGACAAGGTGATTTACAAGCATCGAGAGTTGGAAATTCCTTTACGGTTGTTCCCGCGTTGTTTAGCAGCCTGGCTCAATGATTCCCCTCTTGCAACAACGTTGATTAACGGGTTCCAACAAATCGATGGCTCAACATTCTCATTTTCTGCTGGTGCCTAGCAGCGTCAACATTGACGGCTCTCTTTCCACAGCTGCAATCTCTTCAACCAGGAAGTTTCTTCACATAAACCACAATTCCGGTGGCTCTCCTCGACAATTGACAACAACGACCTCTCCTCTAGCAGTGTGCAACTACCACACAGAACATCAATGACCTCCTTCACGACAACGACCTCTCCTCGACAATTGATTTCTCTTGACGTCTTCTTCAAAAGTCCTGAACAAGTGACTATCTCATCTCACAACGAACAACATTACAATAGCTCTCTCTCAAATGTAAGGCCACCTTGCTCAGATACCAACAAAAAAAATTGAGGAAACTACCATTACATATGATCACACACAGAATTGAATTATATTACACAAATTAATCTAAAATACAACACACTTCAATAAATGTTGTATTTTAGAGAGAAATTGAGAAAATCTTTCAACATCCTCCAACAACCCAAACCAATTCCCAAACTTTAATAAACTACATTACATTAATGTGGTCATTATCCGCATTATCTCCGACAAGTTCTGACTTATAAACGGGTCAAAAGAGAAATCACACTGAATTCTTCTCTCTTATAAAAGAAAGGTAAAATTGCAACTGACCGACCATGACTCCATGACGATAGTAGCTTCAGCTTCAATGCTGTGGGACAGGTCGTCATTCTAAATCCATAAGGTAAAATATATCTGTACAACTGTTCATTTTTATAAAAATGTGGAATCATATATTTGTTATTTAGCTTTAGGGGTCTGTCAAAAAGAGTTGGCTGCGACTGGAGGGCATCGTCAACGGGACGCTTTTCTATTTCGTTTTCCTTTCTCTGTCATGGGTCCGGCACGCGAGATGCGCACTAAATTGTTTGTATTCGAGACGCTAATCCCGACGCATTCTCCCCGACTATACCAAATTTTAAACAGTATATATACAAAATTCTAATGGTACGATGTATTATTTGGAACGAATGGGCTCTAAGATTCCTCTGAGATTGATGTACTTATTCTATAAGATTGCCTCCTGTGAGATTGATGTACTGATCCAATCAAAGACCTCCTCTACGTCCGACTCCAATAATGTACAGTTAAAATAAGGATGCAACGGAGTTATAAAACTCTAGGGAAGTACTACAGTTCGCA
>SNQJ01S0156128.1:0-22341 GCA_010110895.2 Picea sitchensis | reverse complement strand
CTAACTCTAATTCCACTACTACTTCTCTAATCTATACTACTTGCTTCCAACATGATGTTTTCCTCTAATTTTATTTGTTGGAGGAATATAATAGACTTTTCAAATCATCCTGCATAGCTTCTATCTTTACTTTGCTGACTATTTCTCTATAGTTCCAAGAGATCAATTTCATTTCTTATTGGTTGGATTTTTGGTCCCACTATTGAGTTCCCTCTCAAGCATAATTTATTACATGGTATTACTTTCCTTCTTTTCTACTTATTCCTATCTTTTTTCTATTTATATTTTTTCATGGTTTCTTTTGGGTATGACTACTCCTAGCCCTCATCTTGCTATTGCAAGGAGTTTTTCCTAGTTATGTTCTCAACATCCCAAGGGTAGGACCTAGTAAGGAAAATGAAGGATGGTTTGGGAGTGGGGGATCATAGGTCTTCGATATATTTTGTNGGGGAGGATTGCATGGAGGAACAAGGGGGGGTTGAGGCAGGAAGATTCAAAATAGGTAAAGAGACTGAATTGGGGGGGACAAAATGGAGAATTAGATTTTTGACCTATTGTAATTAATGTTGAGGAGCAGAGGGGGGGATGTGAGGGGTATCAAACTTATATTCCTTTGTAAAATGTTCATATTCATGGTAAAATTTTCATTTGAAGGGAATTTGTTCATATTCTAGTTTTTTAGCATGGGTCTAGTTATCCAACACAACATTAATGGAATCAATTAATCCTTTCTCCATATCAAATCTACACATATTCACTTGTACAAGAAAACATAGTTGATTTGATATCTAACTTATCTATGAATTTTCCAAGAGTGTTACCTATTTTGTATAATGATTCATCATTCTAGCAATGAGGAGGAAGATGGGAGAGTTGAACCCAAACGAGGACCTCCAATGGCACAACCACCTATGGATCGAAGTCCAATGTCCATTTTTTTAGATACATACCTCTAGGGTGCATGAAGTAGGTATCATTTCAGAAGATCGAATCCCTATATTCCTTGAGATAGAACAAGAAGGTGTAATACCCTTCACCAAAGAAGAAGTAGGATAGCTTCCATGTGATAAGCACCATCCAATGTTTTCACAACCACTAGTCCATGGCCTTGGAAAAAGGACAAATACTAATGAACGAGCCAATCAAGTCTCTTTTAGCCAGAGCCATTGGTTTGATACATGAATCGGTAGGGAGAAGCTTGCGATGTAAAATTGATTCATCTCTCTCGACAAAATAAGGAGGCAACATACATGATAGCTTCCAAAGAGTAAAGACCAACTCCCGAAAGGTGATTGCATCTGCTGAGAGGAGGGGAACTCACATGGATTTTCCCTCTCGAATACATGTCTAGGAGGGATGATCGAGCAAAGGTGGTGGAGAGTGCTTGAAGTAGCTAGGGAAAAGTGCTTGAAATCTATAAACCTATCATATATATACTTTCCATTTACTTTGATAAAATGACAAAATATTTTTATGGTATATTGGAAAAATGGTTACATTTGAAAAAAAATATCAGCATTTATTACTCTCATAATGTATATTAATAACTAATTTATAATTATTTGGATGAACCAAAAACTTCCTCATTGTAATTGTAAGGAGGAGGTCTCGGTGTAAGTTCATAACTAATTTATAACCATTATGCTGAAATAAACTCTTTCCCATTGCAAAGGAGGAGGCTAAATTATAAACATGATGAAATAAACACATTTTTTTCATGGCTATTAAAGGAGGAGGTTAAATTATAATCACTATGAAATAAAGTCCTCCACGTTGCAAGGATGAGGTTAAGGAGAATGAATACATTTTGGTCATGGTTATCATTTTGGGTATTAAAAAATAAGATAGGTGAATACTATTTAATTACCATTAACTCTAAATATTTTTGGATATTTAAGAATATTTTAAATATTTCTATTAAAATTTTATTATTTAAAATAATATGAAGATTTAATAAGTATATAAAAAAAAGTATATAATAGTTATAATTGTTTTTAAATATTTTTTAATATTTTTAAATGGATAAACTATATTTTAAGTATTTATATTAGAATTTTATTATTTAAAATAATATGGAAATTTAATAAATATATAAAAAAGAAGTATATAATAGTTATAATTTTTTTTTAATATTTTTTAATATTTTAAAATGGATAAATTTAAAAGAAACATAACAGACTAGGGTTTTAATAATACTGTACTAATATAAATCTGTAATAATATATTATTACATATTGTTAGGTTGTGGAACAACACACCTTGACAATTACTTTTGTTTGGACAGGTTTTTCTAGCATTTAGCTTTCCATATATCTGGAAACTCTTGAGAATCTTCTGTTTAAATTAAAAAAAAGCAGTGAGGAGTTTCTTGGGACTTGTAAACCATTTCTCCAAGCAATAAATAATATCATTTTCTTGACTGCACTGAAATTGTTTCTCTCTTTTTTCTCTTAAATTCAGTGTGCAAACCAGGTTCCAACGCATGGGAATGTGTAACTGGGCACAAATCAACTAGATTGCATTATTTCAGTGAAAGGATTTCAGTTATAACTATGGCCGGAGACAAGCTGAGGATCAGCAAAGAATCACAGAAAATAAAAAAGCCTGCTGCAGCGGCACCAGTGATTATTTACTCTATTGCACAGAAGGTTGTTAAAGTAGAAAGAGATAACTTCAAGGAGCTAGCGCAAACGCTCACGGGCCAAGGAGATAATGACAAGCTCAAGAAAAAGAAGAGCAAGAAAAAGAAGAGCAAGGAGACAACGGTTACCAACAATAATGCAGTTCTGGATCAAATAAAAAATGTTTCAGAGGCGTCATCGGATCTTTCAATTGTTATTGCAAACCCAACCAACTTCAAGGAGCTAGTGCAAAAGCTCACAGGCCAAGGTGATAATGAAAAGCTCAGGAAAAAGAAGAGCAAGGAGACAACTGCTACCAACAATGCAGTTTTGGATCAAATAAAAAATGTTTCAGAGGCGGGCGTCATCGGATCTTTCAGTTGTCATTGCAGACCCACCCACCGAGCCTCCACCAAATGAAGTCTATTAAGTCAAAATATATGAAATAAACATATGGTGAGTCGGTTACATGCAAACCAAAGACAACTAGACTCTAAACTATGAACTGACTCTTAACACGCCTACAACTGAAGCTCTTACAACTGACGCTTACTCCATTATTTCCAAGTCTCCCCCTTAATGGAGAATGGATTGACTTATACACCTAACATATCCCTAAATAGTTCAAACTTAATCTTTCCAAGAGGCTTAGTGAAAATATCAACAACATTTTCACTAGTATTACAATACACAGAGTTATTTCATTTTGGCGCAACTTTTCTCGAATAAAATGGCCCGAGCTCCAGCATGTTTTGTCTTGCATGAAAAATGAAGTTCTTCACAATATTAGTTGAATTTTTGATTATCACATCGATCATCATTAGGTTCCTTTCATTCTTCTCCAACATCTTGAAGAAGTCTTCGCAACCAAACAACTTCACAAGTTCTTTCACACAATGCTTTATATTATTTTGCTTGATGAAGACAAAGATCTGATAAAGGCTACTTTTCTTGCTCCATGAAACAAGCTTGGATCAATGCTAAGCGCATATCAAGTGAAGTTTGATGTGATCATCAGTTATTGTAATCCCGAAGAATACGAATAACATCAACTCAACATGGTCATCAGTATAGCCCAATACCATAATCAAGTGTTGCTTTTAGATACCTAAGTACTACCTTATTCCAATGGCTTTCATGAGGGGTTTAAGCTGCATGAGCCCGACTTAGCATACTCACATAATATGAAATATCGGGTCTGAATTATTGGTGAATGGTGGACTACCCACCATTTGTCTTTACACAGTGCCATTCACCTCCTTGAACCATCATCACAAAGTTTCACATACTGGCGTGGGAACAGTAGAAGACTTACACGATCCATTTTAAATCTCTTAAGTATTTCTTTTGATATACTTACTTTCGACAAACAAAAGTTTGGCTACATTTCTCAAACTTCAAGACCCTGGCCGATTAATGTAACTACCAAGATAATTTCATTTTCAAATACCTTTGATAATTGCTCTTTGATTTCATCAATTAACTTCTCTACATTTCACGAATTGATAAATCATCAACATATAATGAAATCAATACTACTTATATACTGTTCATCAAATTTTGTCTGATTTGGATCACTTTTGCTCCTCATAAAACCACAGCCAGAAGAAAGAAAGGTCTATCTTTTCATACCATGACCGAGGTGCCTGTTTGAGTCCATACAAAATGCTTTCTTTAACTTACAAACTAAGAAGATGTTCTTGCCCTTTTCAACAAACCATTTAGGTTGAGTAAGGCAAGCCTCTTCCTTTCAATCCACCATTCAAAATGGAATTTATACTCTAAGCGTCTTTGACTTCCAATGGTACTTTTGTAGCTAAATAAATTAACATTATGATAGTATTCAATTTAGCTGCGGTTGCAAATGTTTTATTTATAATCAATATCTTTTGTTTGTGAATACCCTTTGCCACCAGTCTGTATATACTTATCTATACTACCATCGATTTAAACTTGGGTTTTGTATATCATTTGCATCCAATGGGCTTCTTATGTTTAGGCAATTAAGTCAATTCCCAAGTATTCTTTTCATTATAGATTCATATTCTTCCTCCGTTACATTTCACCATTCATCATGTTCATTAACTTCATCAAAACTCATGGGTTCTATGACATTTTGAAATGCTACTCATTAGGGCATAGTATTTGCTTACCTCTCAGGAAGCCGTATTTGTCTTGAAGATCTTCTCAGCTGATTATCTTCCTCCCAACTTTCTGAAGATCTGTCTTCTACCTCTAAATTATTTGTGGCCTTGAATTTTCCATATCTAGGAGTCCTTCTTATTCTTTCAGCGTTGTGGTCAGTCCCGCTGCCGAGGGATAATTTCTTCTTTGTGTGGGGATGATACTCTTGACTGGCTCTTCTTTAACTCCTTCATCAAGAAGTCTTTGCCATTCCTCATGAATGTTATTATCATGATTTCCTGCTTCCTTCTCCTTGGAAGGAAATTACATCTCTACTTGCAAATGCTGAGAGTATCAAGATCAAACAATTTGTATGCTTTAAATTGATAACAATACCCAATGAAAATACATTTAGTGGCTTTAGCATCCAATTTCCTCCTATTCTCTTTTGGAATATGATAAAAAGCCTTACACCCAAATAATTTAAAATTATTAACTCACGGGTTTAGGAGACCATACAAAGAGACCCGAAGGTAACATTATCAAGACACCTTGTTGGACTTCTATTCTTTTAAATAAACTATAGTATTTATGGCTTTAGGCCAAAATGCATTTGAGAGATTCTTATCTTTCATCATCCTTCGTGCACACTTTACCCGAGGAGTTACGTTTTTCCTTTCAACGACTCCGTTTTTTTTGGGTGTGAGGTTTTGTAAATTGTTGTACTATTCCATTATCTTTACAATATTTTTTGGTTCACGATTTTATACTCTCCCCCTTGATTTGAGCGGAGGATTTTGATGGATTTTCTGTTTGCTTTTCCACCATGGTTTGAATTCCTTAAAGTACTCAAAAAAAATCACTTTTTCTTCTAAGGAAAGAAAAAACCCATATAATATCTTAATAATAAATCATCAATAAATAACAGAAAGTAAATGCACCTCCTAAAGACCTAACCTGCATAGGCCCTGAAACATCGATTATGCACAATATCTAATACATCTCTCTTTTTTCTTATCGGGATTAGAGGAGAATTCATCTCTATGCATATTTCTAATAAACATCATCACAAGCAACCTTCTCATTCTTTTAACATGGGAAGTCCTTCAACCCTTATTTTTGGCCAATAACAATAAATCCGAGGATGATTGATGTGTCCATACCTTTGATGCCAAAGAATCTCTGTTGGCATAGTTGTAGAAGTCAGTGTATGATGTGCTTTGCTAGTAACATCAAGTTTGTATATACCTCCTACTCGACTCTCCCATTACCTTGATTTGGAAGTGGTCTAGTAGATCCTTCACTATGCAATTCTTGAAGAATTCAACCTTCAAGTTCTAATCTGTAATGGTGAACACGAGAGATCAAATTTTTCTTTATTCGGCTAAAACACCACATTGTAGATGTGACAAATAATTTTCGATAGAAACGATATCCTGAGGGAATATCTCCATATCCTTGATCGATGGAGCGGTCATCTCCAAGATATATCATTACGTGTTTTTTTAAAATTAACATACCAATTTTATTACAAGTCATATGTCGATGCTTTGGAATCCTGACCGGGCATCATAATCATCTGTTCCGGCGAGGATAAAATCAGCGTTAGACACAAGCGACCCTAAGATCGAGTGAGTCAAAATTAGGGGTTCATCAATATCATCACTAACGTAAATAATCGGATGCTTGATTTGAAGATTTTCTGCATAATGACCTGAATGTTCTAGGTTTATTCCTAGTCTAATCACTTTTCTTCTTATGGCCAGGTCTTTAACCATATGTCTAGGTGAGCCATAATAAAAACAACTCTTTGACTCATTCCTATCGGATTGCATACCTTGATTTGGGGTGTCTTCTCTGCAATGAAGCGCCTCTGCGCCATGAACCGCCTCTGCCATGGTGCCTCCTCGTCTCTTACTCTTGATCTCGCGGATCTATTATTTGACCACGGTGCCAAATCTTTACTCAGAGGCTTCATATTCCCGCGCCTGTCTTCCTTTTGCAGCAAGATACTTGTCAATTCTTCAAATGTAGGAGGTAGTTCATGGCAGATAGGTGGTTCATGGCAAAGAGACTGTTATGAACATATGATAATCTTCTAGCATACCATTTAAGGAGTAATAGTGATGAAACGGTCCGGTGTTGGAAACAATTTCCTCTGTATTTACTATCTTGTCTTTCACCTCTTTAATATGACACAAAAATGACTACTTGATTCATTTCCATCCATCTTAATGCCTAGCAATTTGGTTTTCAAGAACAAAATGCGATTTATGTTATAGTTTCATACAATTCTTTAAGAGGTGTCCATGTTGCAATAGAAGTTGTGGCTTCTATGTCGATGGAGTATGCTATCTTTAACCGACATGCGTAACAATACCTTTTCTTTGTTTTCACACTTATCCCAATCTTGGATCTATTTTAACATCGCACTGCGGCTCCGAGTTCGATTAGTTCCGTTTGCAATGTTCCAGACACCATAGTTTTCCATGAGCATCTGCATCTTGAATTTTCAGTTAATGAAATTAGATCCATCTAACTTGTTGACTTCGTTGAGGTATGTCTCCTTGATTCACCATCTTTACCGTTAGCGTCTCTGCAAGTGAATCACCAAGATATGCAACTTTTGTCGGCTTTGCCTTCGGATACCAGCGATCCGACTCAATCTCGACTCTTAGCTTTATTAAGATAAAACCTTCAAAACCCTTAACACCACTTTATTATATAAAGAAATAATATATAAATTTCACATGCATAAACTTATAACTCCTCTTCACCTTTTATATAAAAGATATCCACTTTAAATAATAAAAACTTATGCCTCACTCACAAAGGTAAAGTTTAAACCTTACAAAATCCACTTTTGAAAAAAAACTTTCACGATTCTAAAATATATATTCTAAAATATATGTTCCCTTTTTCATTTGCATGCACTTCACAAGTGGTGGCACTCTTTTTCAAAACTTACGCAATCCTAAAAAAATCCATGCATGCCAAGAAATTCACGCATGCTGTGATTATGCATGCTCCAATCCTCACACAACAAAGTTTCTTCACGCACCTTTCTCACGTAGCTTTGCACAAAAAATCGATCGAACGCTCCTTTAACTTAGCGAGTGAGCGCTGGCGCTTGGGGTCAATGGAAAGGGAGCATTGCAACGCTGGGGTAGATGAGGAGCGCGAGCGTCAATTCTCCAGTGCTTTTAGACATGCATCAAGGGAGCGCTCGGCCTCTGATTTTTATAAATTCGTAAGTATGAGAGAGTTCAACGCTTCTCTCAGGCTGCATGGGGAGCGCTCGGTGCCCCTACTCAAATTTAATTTGAGATCTTGCACTTAGAGAGCTGGATCTCTGGAATCCTCAGCCTCACTCTGATACCAAATCAAAATATATGAAACAAACATACGGTGAGGCTACGCTCACTTCTTTTCTTATTATTCAATGAAGATGGATTATATCCTTATATAAGAAAAGGCCTCTACTGGAGGTGGTTACATGCAAATCAAAGACAACTAAACTCTCAACTATGAACTAACTCTTAACACGCCTATAACTGACTCTCTCACAACTGAATCTTATAACTGGTTCTTACAACTGGCCAGCTTACTCCATTATTTCCAAGTTATTATGCGCTGCAATCAGCTAAAGTTGATTCCGTGGAGTTGTCAGGAATTAGTCCATCCGTTTACTATCAGGCCCAATCCCAACATGTGATATCATTCCAAGGACATGTGATAACTTTTATGATCTTATAAACAATTTTTTTTTTTTTTATGAAATCTTGGATTATTCCATGTATGGACATGACGTAGCAACTTTAAATAACAAAAAGTTAAGGCTCCAGGAACCCAACTCCTCCATCCACTGTAAGGTCCAACCCATACACATGATCTTTCCAGGGATGGGTTATACAGATAATCTCTTGATCTTTCCAGGGATGGGTTATACAGATAATCTCTTTGACGATCTCATGAACAAAACACATGATTTCGTTTATGATGTTAGGAGCTACCTTTTGAAGAAAGGAGTTTGTTCAGACTGAATTAAATTCAAGGGTTGAAAAAAATGTACAGATACTATGATATTGCACAGCCTGCTGAAGTTTTGGAGAACACAATCAACCAGATGTTTTCTGTTGCTCTTGTTTGTTTTTGCTTTGCACTGATGCATATATCATTCTTGCGTGTCTCACTGTATGGATGCTTCCATATCAAAAGATTCGATGCAGTTCATCTAAAAAATGAAATTTACTGAGGAATTTTTGGTTGATATGAACCTCTGCAATTGTTTTACAGCGAAGTTTATCAGATCATATAAAATGTTATCAAATTGGAAGATGCATCATTACTTAGAAACTGTTGGCATCATTTCTGTGTTCATTTACATCCATTCACTCACATTCTTTGTGGTGAAGCTCGTAGAGCAGTTCATGTTGTAACTTGGGAATATTGCTATCTCAATCCTTATTGAGATTGCTGATTCTGGTAGTCAATCATTGATTTTGTTCCATATCTATTAAATAAATTGAATAGACAACAATCTATTTAAATTCAAATAGCAAATATCTCAGTGAAATCGGTAAAGTAATATAACAATCAATAATACACTTCAATATAAATTTCTAAATAGAAGATGTTTTACAATTGCAATCATTGTGCAATGCACTCTATTGATTACCTTTCAACTATTATGGATTAGCAAGAAATAAAGTTAAATCTGAACTTTTTTTCATACTTTGAGTGAAATATGTTGTATGTTCTTCTCTATCTGCAATGATATTACATTTTTAGGGAAAACCATCGAGATCTGAATTTCCAAATAACATGGAAAATTCATTCTCCAACCTCAATTATAAGTTGATTGGAATTTCTTATTTTAAATATTAAGAACTTAGACATACATAAATTAAGGTTACAAGATTAGTATAAAATATTTTGGTAGTTAATTACATTTTAACTTCCAGAACAAGCAGTGTTTTATAATGGTGTTTTTTTTATAACGATTGTGGTGTATCACAATTTGCATATGCCATGTGGGGATGAGGGTGTGTAGAAAGTAACATTTAGTTATTTTAATTAAAATAATTAATAGTGATAATATTATATAAGTTTAGTTAAAAGTTTTATTTTTAGTTTTATGGGCATATTTTTGGATCAATTTTGTCCCAAAGATTTAAATCAATTAAAAAATTGTTGGAATTCCAAATTTGAGTAATTGAATCTATATAATCCAATTTAAAAAAAAAAAAAAAAAAAAAATGTATTCAAAATTCAATTTAAATAGCAGAAAATAATGGTTTCACCAAGATTTATTTCACTGAATTTGAACTAAAAATTCAAAAATCAAATATTTAGACAACGACCTATGATATAGGAACAACAAATCAATGGCTTTGGCAAGAAAATGGATGGAGAAGATAGACCGCCTACTCTCAGTATTTATTGCTTCAATCAATTCATTCGAGAGGCGAGGAGTAAAGGTCATACAAGGCCCGGATCTGGTGCCTTAGTAATTAGGGTGGTTCAGAGACGCGGGGCTAGAAGGTTATGGAAGGGCCGGATATGGTGCCTTGGCGACGAGGGTGGTAAATTTCCAATGTTTCGTGGGATCCAGAGTGAAATACTTCGTGAAACAAAGAGGCACCTGGGTACTTCGTTTCGATGATGTTTCGTGGGGAGTAAAATACCTGAAATATTATATTTTTATGATTAGAGTTATTATAAATTAAATTATAGAAGTATTATTATAAATTTTTTTTTATATGATGATGAAGAAAAATGTGAAGGTAAAGGAATTACTTGCAATTTTTTAGAATTTTGTTTTCTATTCTTGAAAGCATTAAAATAAGTTTTCAAAGATCATCATAGATTTGTTGAATTAAAAGGTAGGGGAGTGTTGTTACAAATATTTTGAAATTGACAATCAAAGAGAAAGTGCTTTCATCTTCAACCCTCTTAGGTCTAAGGTGACACACTCTTTAGTTCCATGGCTTTTTAGGAATTGAGTTTCACTATGAGGTTCTTGAATTTTATTTTTATTTTATCAATGCTTATTTTTTTCTTTACATTTGTCAAAACAAAAGATATTTTTGATCTTCTAGATTAGGGGTTGAGTGCCTTCTTATAATACCTTAATTTTGTTTTCCTCCTAACTTTATCACACCACATTTTCTCCTTAAATTTTGATTTAATAATATTTTTAATAGTATCCTTATTGTGCAAAATGACATTTTCCATGATTCCCCAATGTCTCAGGGAAGAATTAATGTCTTTATGCCATCCCTTTTTGATTAGAAGGTGGTTATGGTTGGAGTTGAAAGCAATTTTAGGAAGGTGGATATGATAGGGCATATTTCAATTAATTTTGAGATTATAGGTTATACATTTTTTGTGGATTTTCTCTATCTTTTTTCCATGGTTCTCGAGAATCATCCACAAAATTAACATCCTATATAGAATAACAGAGTAGCAAGAGTCTTATAAAGAGTTTTTCATATCCCATTTCAAAGATTCAGTGATTCTGATTTTTTTTCAAGCCCATATTAAGCTTTCCATCCTCCATTGCTCATTTTCTCAATGCTATAATTCTAGTTGAGTTTGTGGTGAATATTGTTTCCAAGATATTTGTATGAAATCAATTCTCAAAGTTGTTGTTGTCATATATGAAAGTATCATATCTTGATCTTATTGGATTAAATGATCATGACTTTTTTGTGATATTAGCAGAGTCATACCCATATTGGAGCAAAATCGCTTGAAAATTCTTAGTTTCTCTGCAAGATAGTGGGGACTCATCACCATAAGCGATATCATCAGCATAAAAGAAGAATATTGATGACTATCACAGTGAGGAGTTGGGCCGATTCTTCCAAACATTCTTCTAACTTATCAATGCTTATATGCCAAAAAGGGTAGGTGACAAGGAACAACCTTGCTTGAAGTTAATTTCTTTCGACTAGTCCTCAATGTTTTTAAACTTGGCAATAGCATTCTCATACAACCTTATAGCAACAATTCTCAACTCGAAATACACTTTTATCTCTTAACCTATCCCAAAGTTTTTTTTTTTTGGAACCGTGTCCAAAAGCTTTTCCATAAAAGTCATCAAACAACAAAAATATTGTTTTTTAGTATTACAAAACCCCTCTACAATGATCCTAAGTAATGCATCCCATAGTTGAATGATATCTCCTAACCCGACCTTTAACTCTTTAACCAGACCTTTAACTCTTTTACTATGACTTTCTAGCCAAAGGATAATCTTTTCCAAAAATAATTCCGTATAACTTACTAAAATCCAGCTAATCATAGCCAGTCTAGAGAATATAATCAATACAAAATAAAATAAAAAGAAATAAAAATAAAAATAAATTTCTTTTATAATTAAAACAAAAATAGATATATCAAATTTGATAAATATAAATATAATTAAGAAATGAAATAATAGAGATTCTACATTGAAAAAATAAAAAAAATTATACCATTCAGGTTAAGATATGTTGGTTCAATATAATATTTTTACAAAATTAAAAATAAAGTAATTTAATATAATATTTTACAAAATTAAAAATAGTAATAATAATTAGAATTAAAAATAAAATTCCTTTTCATACCTTTTTAAAGTAATTTCTATCAATACAAATGACCAACATTGAGTTTCCTAATGAAATGCATGTACACAAGAAGGCACACATAAATACACCAAAGTAAATCCATCTTTTTTTAATTCTTTGGGTTCTTAATACCTTTTTAAAGTAATTTCTATCAATCCAAATGACCAACATTGAGTTTCCTAATAAAATGCATGTACACAAGAAGGCACACATAAATACACCAAAGTAGATCCATCTTTTTTTAATTCTTCGGCTTCTTAATGGATCTCAAATGAAATGAATAAACATTGATCATAACTAAGTCACTATGTTATCATAACTAACTATTGAAAATACATTGCTATTTAGGTAGAAGCATGTTTATTGAAATATATGTATGTTTGTTTTATGTTGATGTTTGTAGTAAAATGAATTTCGTATGGTACTTATCGGTAAATAGTAATGTTAATAAATTAAATTGAAATTGAAGTAAAGTGGTATCTACAAAAATTTAAAATTAGCAAATCATGATAATAAAAAATTAAAAAGAAGATATTAATCTTGTTTTAAATCTTAATATGATGGAGAATTGTAATTCCTTCTTTTCTCAACATGAAGTTGAAATATGAAATTTAAAAACTATTAATTTTTTAATAAAATTGGAAAATTTTTTTATTCAAGGAAATTCAAAAAGCCTTCACCGGATAAGAGGATTAGTAAGAAAATTACAACGACAAAAATAATCCTGTATAATACTATCAAAATCAATATAATACTATCAAAATCAATATGTGAATTAACATACTAGCAATAATTATTTATATATTCTTCATTACAAAACATGAGCTACAATTGCTATTCTTGTATTTCCTATAAAAACACCTATAATCAAAATACTGAAGCATAACAACAAAGGACTACATGTTTGGAGCGTCTGGCTCTTCTTGTTCTTCTTAAGAGTTCCTAGAGGTGAGGTTTAATTGTGGAGCCGATCTTGGTGGAGTAAGGTTAACACAACCTCAGAGAATCTTGTCAGCCAGACCTCAACGAAGAAGGAGAAGGAGGTTGGAAAGGGAGCTCTTCCAATTCAAATTTGATTGCAGATACCGCATCTTGGAGTTGTTGGTGACCATGACATTTCTCCATAAGAAATTATGTAGTGGTTTGGAGCTGAATAGAGAGGTTGTTTAGATGTATATGGAGGGAATTCACAGAATTTTCCAAATCCATCTGTTCCTCCTCCTACAATTCTCGTCTCTAGCGAGCCACTCCAGATATTCTATTGGCCATTGTCGTGTTTCCTGAATCCTTATCTCTTTCTATAACAATGTTCATAAATGTAATTGCACCTATTCTCCAAAGAATACCCTCAATCCCAATTTGGCTTGTGGCTGCCACAACAAAATTTTCCATATTTATCATCTCGAATGGAAAGTGGACGTCCTTAAAACAAGAGTTCCTATGAGACTAGCCACCACCCCATGACATATCTCATGACAACCATAGGTTTCATTAAAAGAGTTGTCTTGCAACACATTTTGGAAGGAAAATAAATGACAACAGAGAGATCATTGTAGAGGGAGGGAGAGACCAAACGAGCAAGGGATGATGCACTAAAGGCAAGGGAAATTATTGCCTCCATACAAACGAAACCATATCAGTACAAGGAGAAGAACTGAACAAGGCCATAGGGGAAATGGAACATGCGATAATGAAGGAGGAGGCCATAAAAGGTGGAAGGGGGAAGGAACATTGGAAGGAATGCGGTGGGAAAAAGAAAAAAAAACATGCCTAGTCATTAAGGATCCACGCATCAGATCAAAGCATGAAGTTGAGTTGGAAAAATCAATGGGAAGATCCAAAAATCCGAGGAAGGGAACGAGAGAGACTGGGTTCCCCAATAGGTCCACTAGACAAGCTAAGGGGAAAAATATTAATGCTATGGAATGAATTGGTGGGAAGGTTGATATTTTATACGAAGGGTGACTACTTCATCACAAATGGACATATTGGTCTGGAGGCCGACATTGGAATTATTGTGGAAAAAAACATGACACTGGCGAAAGGAATGAAAGGATTCATACCTTTGAATATTATTTGAAAAATATTGCTAAGATTCATACCATTTGGGAAGGTTCATTTCCTTACATGGTTGATAACGCCTTTTGAATCCCCAAGGATTGAGATAGAAGTTAGAACTTGACTCCAAGTTAGAAGTAGACCTTGGAAAAGGGAATAAGCTTGACGAGTGTGGTTTCCTATGCCAAGCTCCAGAAATGGTAAGTCAATTTGTCCTCCGGGGATAAGATAACCTCTGCCTCCACCACCCCACAAAAATTAAAAAAAAACTATTAATATAACTAAAAACTATTTCAATTTAGGGTAAAAATTTGAATGTAGATCTATCTTAACTCTTAATCTATCATGTGTGGAGAGGGACTAAGCCTTTATTGAAAAAAAATGAGGAAGGGTTTTCACCTCTAGGGACTTTATCTTTCTTGACACATCATATATCCATAGTTAAAATAGATCTACCTTAGTAATTTGCATAGATCCATACTAACTCAAATCTATAAATCGAATCTCTTGAGGTGAAAGCTTTTTAGGATGAGACGTGCTTTAAAATACATAGATGAAACACATGAAAACATCCATCTCATATCATTATAGATTGAGACTAGTTAATGAAAGTGAACAAGTGAAATATAAAGTATGAGGAATTAATCTCTTTATGAGGAACTAACTATAAGTGATGCTACAACCAAGCATAATTGAGAAATTGAGTTCTATACTAATGCCCATAGATATATTTGTATCAAGAAATTTAGTTCACTAAGTAATTGTTGTTAAGGCTTAAGCTATTATTAGGTTTTCTTTCAATTTACTAGATAACCATAGCATGAATGGGATCATGAGAGAAACACAATCACAAGATACACAACATATATCCACAGGAAACCCTCATGGGGGAAAAGCCAACAAAATTCCTTAATATAGATAGCCAATACAATGACAATATAATAAACCAAACACAATAGAATATCCAACACTAATCGTCTCTCTTCAACCTAATACTCCCAAACTGCCCGGCTACCAAAGTGCTTGGATGAAGAATTGGTGAGTGAAATGAGGTGTTGGCCTCCTTCATTTATACAAATTGGTAGCAGATGGAAAGGTGTCTCTTCAATTTGAGTAGTGCCAACGATAATAGTGGTTAAATCCACTTTAATTAGCTTGGGGGTTGACTTTTCAATTTGCATAATATGTTTAGGGTTTGACCAATCCAAAAAATGGGATTTGAAGTCCAATTACAATGATGACATGATCCAATCCACAAAAGGGGATTGATCTAATGAATAAATAACTCAATAATAAAATAGAATATGCTTTGTAGTTACAATATTTCAACACTCCCCTTAACCACGAGAAGGGTATTATACAAAATCATCGGGAGGAGAGAGAGGGGCAACAACATCAACAACATCTGGAACGACGGAGCATATCTATAAGTAAGTCATCGAAAGTTATTCTCATCATCAATATCATCATCCACAACAGATATTTGGAATGGCATCATCATCATCTTGCATCAACATGGATTATTATAACATAATACATCATCATCATCAATAACACAAAGTTGAAACAACATAGAAACAACAACATCATCGAAAAATGAAGGATGGAGCATCATCAACATCAAGCACTAGGCTGAAAATATTTGTCTGAAGATGACATCTCAACAAAAGTCAGCACAAAGGCTGGAAATCTAGGCTGGAATCTCAACTGAAATCGACACAAAATTTTGGAAATCTTGACACGATCTCAGCATCTGTATCATCAATTTGGAAATATTGACATGAAGTGGCATCACAACAACATCAACACAAAGTGAAAATATTGACTGCAGTGGTAGGAATCACAACAACATCAACATGGAAGGCTGGAAATATTCAGCCCACAAGGCCGACATCTATAGCAATATCATATTTGGAAATCTTGACATGAGGCTTGCATCACAACAACATCCAACATGAATATGGAAATATTTATACCCGAGGCTAGGAAATATTGACCCGCGAGGATGGAATCAAAACACTACTCCCCCCTTTCAAGAGAGGTCCTTACGGACTACACCAAGCTTATATCGAAAGTGTAAAATTTACACATAAGGCAGAGGCTTGGTCAACACATTGCAACTGTTCATCCATTTTCTATCATAATGAACTTTGGCTCCTCTCTGCACCATATCACATATGTAATTATATCTCTTTATATGTAATGCTTTGGCTTGTCATGGAACACATGGTTCCTGTCATCTTTCTCTAATATTGTTATCACATAGAGATCATGGTTGCTTCCATCTCCTGGTTTGAATAGACCTGTCAACAAATTACGAAGCCATATGGATTCACAACTAATATAACATGGAACAATGTATTCTTCTTCTTCCATGATGAGAGAAATACTTGATTGTTTCTCTTTCATGAGATCATGGCTAACCCTAGTGAAACAACATCCTGAAGTATAATACGTCGGAGACACTTCCCAAATCAATCTAAATCGATACTTTAACCACCGGTCTAAAGTCCGTCTCCATTATAGCTGAGACCAAACTCTAATGTACTCTTAAGGTACCCCATCACATGATTTTCTAAAAACCACGTGGATGCATGTCTGGTTTCTACCAGAAATTGACTCAAAGGTGTTCATTGCAAAACATAAATTTGGCACGGTGTTTGTCAAAACCCATCCAGCGATCAATGATCTGTCACGAAAATGCACAATGTATCATCAATCGAACTGACAAAGTGTCAGCAGGGAGCTTCAACTTTGTTTCCATGGAGTGTATTCTGGATTTCCTTCCATATACTTCCTTGGTTAAGAATATCTTCTCTAAACTCTGCCGGTTCTCAAGCCCTAATAAATAGTGCATTAGGCCAAAGTATTTCATCTCAATTACAAGGAATTCGCTACTTACAATGTTGATAAAGAATTTCTTCTCTAGTTAGAAATAAGTCTTCCACATAAAACAACAATATAACATGATCATCATTCATAGCAGCAAGTAAAGGTTAGAATCTGCTACTCTTAGTAAATCCCAAGCTCGTCAGAAAAGTGTCAATCCTTCTTCCATACAAAGCTATAGGAGCTTGTTTCAATCGATAAGAGCCTTCTTCAATATTCATACACGAGTCTTTCTATATTCTACTTCAAATCCTTGAGGGTTGTTCTATATACACTTCTTCTTCAATGACACCATTTAAGAAGTTGTTTTTCCGCGTCCATCACAGTGGCAACTTCCACTTCATCTTAGGCGCAAGGGCTATGGTGGTTACGATTGAAGTGTATCATTTCTGAGGAGAAAATGTCTCTTCCACAGTCAATGCTTTCCTTTGATAAAAGCCATAGGGGCAACAAACCCTTGTAGCTATATTTCTCAATACTTCATTGTTAGAAACATGTTTTATTTTTGTACCATTTTGGAAGGATACCATCCTTGCCCTTGATTAGAACTGTTCCCAGCACATCATTATTTATAATGGATTGATATTCTTCTATCATGTCTTCCCATTCTTTCTTACGAATGGATTCTTCAAAGAAATGGTAGGATCCTTTTCTAGGATATCACACATTAAATCCATATAATTGGAGAATGAAGCTTGGGTTTTCTTGACTTGTCTCATGGTTCCTTGAGGCACCATACTTTTCTCCATCTTGAATAAGTTCCCTTTCGGATGGATTTCTCTTGTAGGAGATCATCATCTAAGGAGGTTCTTGATATTTTATTATGTCATGATCTTCTAGAATCTCCTCATCGAGGGAAGTTATGAATTCCCTCAATGGTTCTGCAACTCTAGGAACTACATGTTCTTCTTCATATACTTATTCAAGTGACATCTTCTTGATTTCTTGAGAGATGCATCTTCATAAAAGGTTACATCTATGCTGATATCAATATGATGGTAACACGATATATAAATTATGTGAAGTCTGGAGACCTCGCGATATTCAACAAATATTCCCTTTTTTTCTGAAGGGTCCATCTTGGATCTCTTCTCTTTCGAGATGTGTACAAATATTGGTCATTAAAATATTTTGAGATGAAACACTTACGGCTTCTTTTAGGATAACATCTCTTAGGGGTTTCAGACAGAGTGCCACTATGGGAGAAATATGAACGTATACTGTTGTTCTTGTTTCTTCTTCCCATAAGTGCATTAGAAGATATTGATCATGGATGAGGATGATTTTAAGGATAAAATTTATTTTTAAAATCTTAGAAACCTTGGCCGAATCTTACTAATCCTTCATGTATGCCAACTATGAATGATTGGCGATATTTTTGTAAAATATTCAAATTTCTAAGGATTTTATATAGTTTTTTATAAAATTTTTGGCGATTTTTAGCGTAAAATAATTTTATCCTCTGAGAATTTGGCCGAATCATTTTTAGAAATACGCGAATCTCATTTTTGGAAAAACCATGGAAAATTAGCCATGAGTGAAATTTAGCCCCTAAATCATTTTTTGGAAAAACCATGGAAAATTAGCCCATGAGTGAAATTTAGCCCCTAAAATCATCCCTGATCATGGATCATAGTCTTCACTGCTTCCATTATAGTTTCATTGTTTCTTTTTGCTACACCATTTTTTTGAGGATTGTAGGGAGTGGTGAGCTCCCTCTTGATCCCAGAATATTTACAAAAGTTTAAAAAATATTTTGAGGTGTATTCTCCTCCATTATCTGTCCTGAGTATCTTGATATTTCTTTCAGGGAGATTTTCTATCAAGGATTTGAATTCCTTGAATTTACCGAACACTTCATCTTTTGATTTCAAAAAGTAAACCTAGGTTTTGTGAGAATAGTCATCAATAAAAGACACATAGTATACATACCCATTGATGGAGGTTGTTGGCATTGGGCCACATACATCTGAGTGAATGAGATCTAGGGCTCCTTCTTCTTTACTGTCTCTCTTCAGGAAAGGGTTCTTGATGTTCTTTCCTTGTGCACATCCATTGCACACACCTTCATGGTCAACCTTGAATTCTGGCAGACATGTGACTACCTTGCTTACATATGGTAATGCCTTGTAGTTGATGTGAGCTAGTATTCTATGCCAAATTTCACATGGACTCTCAATGGAATGAGTCAAGGCTGCTTCTGAGTGACCTTTTAGCTTATACAAGCCACCTTCTTCTTTTCCAATAGTTATTGCTTCTTCTAAGGTTTTTCCTTTGGGCCACACAAGAACTTCTCCATATATGAAAGCAACTCTGAAGCCTTTCTTCTCTAAAGATGAGATAGAGAGTAAGTTCTTTGTCAAACTTGGTACATATAGTACATCCTTCATCTTCATTGGGGTCGCTGAATCAAGTTTGTAATTCGATTCTCCTACTCCTTTGATAGGGTACTGGTAATCATCTCCAAGTGTAAGCTTCTAGGGAAATTTATTTTCAGTAAGGCCAGAGAGAATGTCTCTTTGACCTATCATGTTCTTGAAAGAACCACTATCTATGAGCCAAGTTTCCTCACCAGGTGACATTGATCCCGATAGGGAAGAGATTAAGACATAGTCTTCAATCTGTTCTTCTATCATCTTTGTGGGTGGCTCTTCTTCTTCAACTGTGTGGGCATGTTGCCTCTTGTTTCTTTTCTTGTATTCTTCTCTTCTAGATAGACAATTCTTAGTGATATGTACCATCTTGTCACAATGGTAACACTGGTAGGATGATAAATCTTTTTCCCTTCTTTGACCTTTTTGAAACTTCTGGAAGTTTCTTGGAGGGTGAGATTCTTTATGAATGAATTTGTTTGGGAAGTGAGACTCCTTATGATGGTGAGTTTCTTTCTGGAAATAATACTTCTTCCTTCCTCCTTTAGTATGAGCAGCTAGGAATTTATCTTCATCTCTTGATAGTATTGCTTCTCGGTTAGCTACTCTTACTTCTTCTTGAACACATTCTTCCCAAAGATTGTCAAAGTGTAGTTTCTCCTTTTTGGCACAAATAGTTTGGATGAATGCATTGCAAGGTCTCATGAGACCATTAAGGTTTGTAATTATGAGTTCGTCTTCATATAGAGTATCACCAATTGCTTCTAGCTGTTCCATGAATTGTGATATTCTAGAGAAATACTCTTGAATTGTTTCTCCTTTCTGCATCCTTGTACTTTTGATTTGATTTCTTAGATTCATATTCCGGTTGATGTTATTTCCTTCATACATCCTGGTTAGGGAATAATTTTTTTATTTTGGAGTCTTCTTTGAAGCTACTTGAGGAATCAAGTGATCTTTAATAGAATCTGCAATGATTCTTTTGGCCCTAACTGTGTCCTTTTGGTGTTTTTCTTTAGCTGCAACATCGATAGCTTTTGGTACATCTTGTTTAATGAATCTTTCTAGGTCATTATCTTGAAGAACGAGTGCAATCCTATAATTCCAGGCACAAAAGTTTTCTACACCTTCTATCTTGTCGCAAATCTTAGTGCTTGCAAACATCTTTACATGGAGCTAGGAAAATGACCAAAAATTGAAAATTCTCACAATTTAATTTTGAACTTACCAGGAGGTGTGCTTGCCTGAGGCAAGTAGCCCGGTGCAGTTAGATTTTAGAAAATCCAATTTTTTCCCCTTCAAACTTGACCAACAAAATTATGGACTGGTGCTTCTGGTACTAGTTTTGGTTTCTTGGTTTTCTGGTACCTCTGGTTTTCTGGTACTTCTGGTTTCCTGGTACCAATGAAAACTAGGGTTTCACTTTCTGGGAGTTCTATCCACTGAAAAAGTGCACTGAGGCTGCCAAAGAGTTTTCTAGGCTAGGGCACACTTCCTTGATGAGTTTTAGGCCGAAATTCCTCTTCAATAGAAAACCATAATTTTCTTGTACGACAATAGTGACATTTTTCTTATCTATTGAAAGATTCTCTCTTTAGCTTAACTTTGATACCATGTTAAGGTTTAATCTATTATTATGTTTCTTTTCAATTTACTAGATAACCATAGCACAGATAAGATCACTGAGAGAAACAAAATCACAAGATACACAACATTTATCCTGGAAAACCCTCATGGGAAAGAAAACCCAACAAAAAATTCCTTAAAATAGATAGCCAATACAATTCCAAGACAATAACCAAAACACTAGATAATATCCAACACTGAGCAATGTGCCTTTCTCTTCCTTCTTCTCCCAACTGCAACTACCAAAATTGTGCACTGTATGAGCGAATTGAGTGAGTGAACAAATGAGGCATTGGCCTCCTTTATTTATACAAACTGGCAGACACTGGAAATGTGTCTCTTCACTGGGTAGGGCCGACTTGTCTTCTTAGTGGTTAAAACCACTTTAATTAGTCTAGGGGCCAACTTCTCAATTTGCATAATATATTTAGGGTTTGACCAATCCACAAAATGGGATTTGGTCAATTACAATGCCCGACATAATCAATCCACAAAAGGGGATTGATCTAATGAATAAATAATTCAATAATAAATAGAATACTCTTTGCAATTACAATATTTCAACAATTGTACGATGAGATATAGTTGACTATGTAATATACTCTTCCCTATTTGTTGTGAATCATCTCTTTACTATAAGATGAGATTTTATTGTGCATAAGTATTCTACTAGTGTAATATGTATAATGAATAATCTCATCACTCACTGCAATATTTGTATGATAATATTTTTTTGTAAGTTGATAAATACTCTATTCTTTTCAAGTGTGTCATGAATAATATTATTATAACCATAATGAAATTTCATTGCAATTTAACAACTATTCTAGTCTTCTCATATGTAGTGAATAAAGGTAGATTGCATATTGTATAAGTTAAATTGTCCTAATTTCCAAATTGCATATTCAATATTAAAACGTGATCGAATATTATATAAATTAACCTATTATAGTGGAGAAGTTGTATATTTAATATCATGAAAACAAAGTTAGTTTTAAAAATAAAAATAAAAAATTAAAACGCTAAAGCAATCAAAAT
>SNQJ01S0156126.1:0-22342 GCA_010110895.2 Picea sitchensis | reverse complement strand
ACGTTGCATCAATGCTTTTCATACCATCAAAGTGGCGTAGATTATGTTACACGTGGCCTCATCACGTACTGCAACGAAATTTAATCCACTCGATTTCACGAACAGAGACCTGAGCAGTGGGCCAAACCTGAGAAAAGCCAGAAGAAACTCAATTAATTAGAAGACTTAGAAGAGTCTGGTAGGTTTTGGCTTCACTTCGCGGGCCAAACAAGAGAAGATGGAGACGAAATCGAATTATTTAGACTATCCAGAAAAGTCTAGACCTTCTCTCACACACGTTTTCATTTTTGGGAAAACAGTGATGAAGCCACAAGAGAGAAATCTACCATTCAACACGCACATCTCTAACATTCTCCAAAACCCCCTATATATACCCTATACGGGAGGCGACGATGATAAAACACACAGATTTCCGAATCTCTCTCGCTATAAGCTGAACCGGACGAACTTATAGAAGGAGAAGCAGCGGCGGCATAGCAGTAGCAGTAGCGGTGGTACGTTGTGGTTATTGAGCGAGCGAGCGGGTAACAAGCATATTATTAATGTATCCTGGCGGCCCTCCTCCCCCCGGCCCGCCTCCGCCCGGCCCACCGGGACCTCCGCCTCCTCCCGGCCCCGGTGGCCCTCCGCCTCCGCCCGGTCCACCCGGACCTCCGCCTCCGCCCGGCCCCGACGGCCCTCCGCATTGGCATCCTCATCCCCATCCGCATCCACCTCCGCCCGGCCCGCCCGGACCTCCGCCTCCTCCCGGCCCGGGCGGTCCCCGTTGGTAGATTTCCCACTGCATATGTATGGCTATATCCATTAGATGTAAAAAATAAATAAATAAACATTTGCATACTCCAAAACCCCCTATATATACCCTATACGGGAGGCGACGATGATAAAACACACAGATTTCCGAATCTCTCTCGCTATAAGCTGAACCGGACGAACTTATAGAAGGAGAAGCAGCGGCGGCATAGCAGTAGCAGTAGCGGTGGTACGTTGTGGTTATTGAGCGAGCGAGCGGGTAACAAGCATATTATTAATGTATCCTGGCGGCCCTCCTCCCGGTCGCCCGCTGGCCCACTGGGACCTCCGCTTCCTCCTGGTCTCTGGTGGTGGCCCTCCGCCTCTGCCTCGGTCCACCTGGACCTCCGCCTCCGCCTGGCCCTGACGGCTCCCTCCGTGCATTGGCATCCCTATCCCCATCCTCACCTCCGTCTGGCTCCGTCTGGACCTCCGCCTCCTCCCGGCCCGGGCGGTCCCCGTTGGTAGATTTCCCACTGCATATGTATGGCTATATCCATTAGATGTGTACAAATAACAACATTTGCATACCGCCCGGACCTCCGCCTCCTCCCGGCCCGGGCGGTCCCCGTTGGTAGATTTCCCACTGCATATGTACAGGGCTATATCATTGACAAAAATAAATAAATAAACATTTGTATATGTTGGCTATAGCCTATGGCCTTCATACTTGTGAATGTGGTTTCTTATACTTGTAAATATGGTTTCCTTAATCAAAGTGATTATTATTTCCAGTATACTTGTAGAAGATCTCAGCTTTCAGTCTATTTTTATTGTTGAGGTTTCACAGGTTTTGAGTTTTAGCATATCGTTATCTTTGTCATCCATTTATGTGCATGTCTTTCTGAACGAGGGGTTATGAACCTGTGGCAGCCGATTTCGAGATACTTTGGATGCCTAGCTTATCTGCTTGCCTTTCGAAATTAGGGTTTATATTCAAGAATTTTGTTGCAGGTAATCATATGCTTAACAACTTGTATTTTTATTAAGATCGAATATTACAGATCTAAGAAAGAATCTTACAGATCTATGTTGACTGAGGCTGTTTAGAGACTTTTTGAGATATAAAACATGCTTCCGAAATTCCATAATGCAAGAGGATAGATCAAATCTTACAGACCTAAGAAAGGATTTACAGATCCATGCTGATTGAGACGATTTAAAGACTTTTTTATGTATATAACATGCTTCCTAATATCCACCATGCAAGAAGATAGAGGCAGTGCATTGGTTATATCTTCATTTTGTCTCTGAATGGCTATATTTTATCAGCGTATAATGCTTTCAGCATTTTGAATTGATACAATTTTTACTTTTCCAACTGTAAAAAATTCTTAATTTTATTGATGAGATTAAAATTACATAAGTCAGATGGACAGAAAGAGACTTATATAAGTTCTTGACCACCCTCAACAGTATTTGTCCTGCAATTCTCCTGGGAAGGAGCACATAACAGTTTTCAAAATTCTGGCCTACAAACCTGTCCTGTCCTGTTCAAAAATTATACAATACTGCCCCGATCCACAGTATTTGTCCCACAATTCTCCTAAGGAGTACATAATAGTTCCCAAAAATTTGGCCTACTAACCTCTGTCCTATTCAAAATTTATCCAATACAGTCCTTTTCTACAGAGAGGTTTACAGTATTTGTCCTACAATTCTATTAGGAAGAAGCACATAATGGTTCTCAAAATTATGTCCTACAAACCTCTGTCTTGGTCAAAATTATACAATACAGTCCTCTTATACAGAGATCCAAAAAAGTGGGATATAACAAACAGCATTCCAAAGTTGAATGAAGCCAATCATGATTATGTGTAATACTGTATTATTTTTTCAATGTTAACTAAATTAGCAAAATAGAAGGAGAATATAATATAATGTTTTGTATGCATTAACCAGGAAAGATGTTATGGATGTTAAATTGGTGTTTTCTAAAATAACATGTTAAATATGGCTTTAGGTTTATATAACTGTGTATATGAAACCACACCAAAAGCAAGATTAACAATGGAAATAGTAAATTGTATACAGTGTACATGAGACCACACAAAAAGAAATAGTAAATCGTATACCAGCGACCACAAAAAAGGAAATAGTAAATCCACAAAAAGGGAAATAAGGGAAATAGTAAATCCACAAAAAGGGAAATAGTAAATCGTGAATCTGGTATGGAATTTTATGTTTTGGAATTTTGTGACCTCTTAGTAGGAAACAAATGTTCTTAATTAACAGGTCCATTATCATGAAAATGACAGCTACACCAAGAAATGATCAGTTAAGTTGTGGGAGGGGAGAAACAGAAATTATCATTTCGGCTTATGAGGGAATGACATTGGAATGACATTGTTATTCAGGATGAATTGGGTATAGAAGCTGAATTATTCTTTTTTGAGAATTTTATGTTTTGGAATTTTGTGACCTCTTAGTAGGAATCACATGTTCTTAACCAACAAGTCCACTATCAAGAAATGACCGATTTATATTGAGAAATGATCATTTCCACTGAAGAAGAAATGATCATTTCCACAGAGTGACATTGTTGTTCAGAATGAATTGTTAATATTCTATTGGTTAGAAATGGTCTATATTTTATTATAATTAAATATTTAAAATATATATATATATATATATATACATATATATATATACCAAATTAAATTTATAAAATAAAACTATCTATAATTATATTATATAAAGATAATCATCATTAAAAAAATTAATTAAATTATCCATTATTTCTATAATATAATATTTATATAAAATTATAAAATAAAAATATTTATATTTTTTAACCATGGTGAAAGAAATCTTATTTTTTAATAAACATAAATATCTCACACAAATATGGCTTTAGGTTTATATAACCGTGTATATGAAACCACACCAAAAGCAAGATTAACAAATGAAAATAGTATACATTGTACATCACACCACAAGGAAATAGTAAATTGTATAGCCAAGACCACACTGTGAATCGTGTATACATTGTAGGAAATAGTAAATTGGTATATAGTAAATTGTATACTAGAGACCACACAAAGGAAATAGTAAATTGTGAATCATGTATATATACTTTAATTTTTTCTAGATTTAAACTTGTGATTTTTTTTAATCATCGGGTTCATTCAAGTTGTCTTGAAAAAATGATCATTATTACACTAAGAAGTGATTGGTTAGGGTATGAAGGAATGGCATTGTTGTTCAGGGTTGAATTGTTAATATTTCATTGTGAAGTTGGAAATGGTCTATTTAGATTATAATTAAATATTTAAAGAAGAAAAAGTATATTTTTACTGAAATTTATATGAGTATGTGCAAGGTACGATGTTCTCATGACAAGTTAGCGGCAATGCATTGGAAAAAAACAATGTGTTAACTTGGAGGATTATTCAATGTATTTTACAATGAATTGAATATGGTGTAAGTGTTAATGAAGGTAAGAAATCCAATTAACTTTAGAATATACAAATTTTATTCATAGAAAAACCATGTGAAAATTGTTTTTTCAATGTAAAGAAAATATAAGGTATATATCTCGTTGGTTTAGGTGTTGTAACGAGGGAATTTCATTCTAAATACTTGTATACTTGTAGAAAACCAGTTGTTCTAGTGGGGTGTATTTTCGATTTTTTCATTATAAAAGTCAATATATCCCTGAAATCTCAAAGCCTTTGTCTCACACACTAAGAGGGTCTTAACGTGATCAAAAGAATTTATTTATTTTAAGATTTTAATTTCTACTACAGTAGAAATAAGAGAGGTATGTATTCTAGGATTTTATATATGTGAAGACAAATATATTAAAACGGTAAAACAATATTAATTTAAAAACTATATTTAACCGTGAGGTAGACTTTATCTATGTCTTTAGTTTTGTCAATAACTGAATTGTGTCGCCTATAGAAAAATAACTTCAAAATAGAGATATGGAGAGACACAAAATGGAGGTTTTATCAATTTTCAAACTGAACCACTAAGTTTTTCTGTGCATCCCCTGAACCTATCTCAGCAACCAACTCAATATACACTAATCCCGGGACTAAAAAAATTTAATCAAAAGAATGCATGTTCTATATAAAGTATGTGTCTTCTATAACATGTTTCTATTTGTACCCTCTCTCTCTCTCTCATTTCCTACACTTTAAACTCCTCCCCCTCTCTCTCCCACTCCACCTTTCTTTTCTTTTACCTCTCTACCCTCCCTTCCCTCTCTATCCCTCCCTCTTTCCCACTCTCTCTCTACCCCCTCTTTATCTCCTCTCACTCTCTCTAATTCCCCACTCTCTCTCTCTACCCCCTATTTATCTCCCCTATCATTCTCCCTCCTCTATAATGAGACATTTAGACATCTCTTAAGGTATTGAAATAATTTAGACCTGGGACTTAGGGACTCCTAGGACTCCTACTTTGACATGTGAATACATTCTCTCTCTCTCTCTCTCTCTCTCTCTCTCTCTCTCTCAGACTCCTCACATTTCTCTCCTCATTTAGCCTGTTCCACTTCTCTCCATTTCTTTCTCTCCCATCCTCCCTCTTTGTCTCTATATCCCCCTTCCCTCTCTAATTCTCTCTCTAATTCTTTCTATGTCTCTGCCTCTCCCCTCCCCCCTTCTTTCCTACTATCCCTTTCTAACCCCCATCTATGTCTCCCTCTCCTCCCTCCTCCTTCACTCCTCTAATTCCCTCTATTTGTCTTTTTCTCTTCCCCACCTCCTCCCCTCCCCCATTATCTCTCTCTCCCCCCTCGTCCTCCCACCCACTCATCCTCCTGCATCTCTCATACCCACCTCTTCCCACTATTTACCTCTCTCTCTACCCCCCTCTTTTTGTATTCCTCTCTCTCCCTCTCTACACTCCCTCTATTTCTATGTCTTCCTATATCTCCATCCCCACACTCTCACACATACTCTTTCTAACCCCTCTATCTTTGTTTCTCTGCCCTCCTCCCACACTCACACACACACACACTCCCTACCTCTTTTGTATTCCCTTCTATCTCCCCCTCTCACACTCTCACACTCAGTAAGTTTGTACATTGTAAGGCATGGTGGGGTGAAAAAGATATGGCCTTTGACTCCCAGGTAAGTGAACAAGCCAAGACCTAGACTTAGACTACAACCTAGACCTAGACCTTGTCTTGTTGCTCTACACACTCTCACACCCAATTCTCTCTATATCCCCCTCTTCTCAACTCTCTCTCTCTCTCAACCTCTCTTTCTTCCTAGTTTCTCCTCCCCTTCTCTTTCCCCTCCTCCTCAGCCTCTCTCTCTCTCTAATTCTATCCTTTCTAATTCCCTCTATTTGTTTTTATCTCTCCCTCTCTACACTCTCTCTCTACTTCTCCCTCCCTCTTTTCTCTCCCCTTCCTACTCACTATCTCTCATCTCTCTCTCTCCTACATCTACCATAACTTCCCACCTCTCTCTCTCTCCCTCCCATACTCCATCCCTCTCCCCCTCACTTTGAATCCCCCTCCCTCTCTATCCTCCCATTCATCTCTCCCACTTTCTATCTTTTAATTCTCAAATTTTGATTTCTCTCTCCCTCCTTCCTCTCACACACACTCTCTCTACCCCCTCTTGTCTCCCCCTCCTCCCTCCCTCCCTCTCACACTCCTTAAACAACCTCTCTACCTCCTCCTTTCCTCTCTTTTACCTCGCTGTATCTAACCATCCCTCTCTCAAATCATCGTGGACCCCTAAACCTCTTTTCTTCTCCCCCACTCCCTCCCCCTTGTTCTATTCTTTCCTCTATCTACCTCCCTTCCCTCTCACCTCCCTCTCTCTCACACACACACACACGCTTGTCTCCCTCTCTTCCCCTCCTACAATCTCTTTCTTCCTCTCTCTCCACCCCCTCTTTTCCCTCTCTCACCCCACACCCCATACACCCTCTCTACCCACCCTCTATGTATTCCCTCTCCCTCCTCCTCCTGACCCTTTCACACATTATAGTGTCCTAGGAAAGAAATTGTCTTGACCTAGATATGTAAATACTTATACCTAGACCTAGACTGATCTAGGTGGACATTGATGGTCACCCACCTATTCCACCAGCTCAAAAAACAATTTTCCATTTTGTGTTTTTTTTCTAGCTTTCGTGTCCCAAACTTTTGGGGATCGCTTTGAGTCCCTAAACAATTTTTTTTTTTGGTTTGCCACAATCAAATTGTAGATACAATATTATTTTGATGGCAACATGTGTATTCCTCAAATAAAAAATTTCGACGGGCTATCGTGCGCCTAAAAAAAAAATCATATACAAAAGTTACAACCCCAAGAAGTTGATGTGCATCCTACTCCCCATCGTGGCCCACATGACTTTTTGGTGCTTCATCTCCCTAGGGTTAGTTTTTGATGTTTAGGTTTCTCTCATTTATGATTTATGTTGTAACCTCTTGAGCCCATTTGTAAACTCAACTCTTGTAAATGAGCCAGAATGACACATCTCTTTCCTCAAGATGTTTCACCATTCTAGCTTAGCCTTAATCTTTACTCCATACAAGAGCTTTTTATTTCAGAAAACCATTAATAGAATCTAAGATTTATTATATTCATGTTCCTTGCCATATCTATGTATTTATTTATTATATCTATGCTATATCTCTTCCTTCATATTGTTCTTAAAATAATCTAGATAAGTGGTATAAGAGCGGTATGCTCATTCTCGATATTTCTTTGCATTTCCCCAACGATGTCAGGGTACAAAAAATTGGGTCTAGAGCTTTTTTCCTCAAGAGAAAAAATATCTCGCACACCCAAGTGACCTCCCCTGTGGAAGAAAAGAGGGATGACGTAGACAAGATGTCCCTTTCAAATTGTTTCTCGGAACTCCTCAATGCAAAAGAGGAACGTGGACGGCTGGGTAATTTCACCTGCATCCTTTGACGAATGCCAATAATAATAGAGGCACCTTCAACCAACAATCACTTAAGAGTTGTGCGACGCCTTCAAGGTACAAGTTAACTTTGATATTCCTTTATTTGAAGGAAAAATATATGTATATTATTTGGATAAATGGTTGAATATGTTAGAGGGTTATTTCTTTGTCCAGCCAATTTTCCAACAAAGAAAAGATCACCTTTTGTATTAAGGCCCTTCTCCATGTCGACGTGGGGAGACTTTGTGCTAAAATACGTGGAGGATGCCTAGAATTTTGTGCCGTGGACTCACTCTGAGGATTTTTTTTATCCTCAAGGAACACATTACCCTCTTTAGGAAGTTATGATGACTCAGTACATGATGGACCACACCCCGCTGCAGATAGCGTCGAAGTTCACAAATACTTTCCATAACATGCACACCAAGCTAGGTATCAAAGATCCTGTTTGCCATCTGGTCCTAAACTATTGTGAGGCTCCACAAGTACATCCAAAACAAAACGGTTTTGTACACCCGCCATTGGTCGCCATCGCATAAGCGCTATCAAAATTCGAGCAGAAATTCGCTAACAGGAACAAGGAATTTGAGTCACAAACCACAGCCGTGCGCATGGTAATGGTGGTCCTAACTCATAGGTCAAAGGATAGATAAAGGATTTCCAACCCCAGTATAACCAACCCAAGACACCAACAAACAAGCAATGTGTCAAAAGAAAGATTACTGGTATCAGCGGTGGAGTTCCAAAAGATCCTTGCACAACATTGATGAATGCCACCCAAACAATTATTTTTGCTTGAGACAGAATCCCCAGGGTCATATGTTGACTCAGACTCTTATTCAGATCCATACAAGGGAAGATCGATCATTGATGTAGAACCCAGTCCTACCATTTCTACCACCAAAATTCCATCCGCAGGAAACCGGAGTTCCAAAGAATGGAGCATCTTTTTCCACTCACGTAAGTGGTTAAAACCCCACTCCATTTCATTGTTGATGGTGGTATCCAGAAGAACCTCATGTTAGCAAAGGTCGTCAAGATGTTGAATATAACAATGACATTTTATCCTTATCCATACACCATCGATTGTCTCGGCCAAGGATGGGACATCTGTGTTAGATAGAAATGTTGCCTTCACTACGAAATCAAACCCTTCAAAGACGAGGTATTGTGTGATAAGTTTCCCCCACTTGAAGTTTGTGATGTTTTTCTAGAAAACCCATATATGTGAAAGTGTCTTGTTGTTTATGAATCTATGCCCCGTAGCATCATTATTACTTTGGGAGATCAACTCTATAGGGTACCAAAGGAAATCCCAAATATTGTGGTCTCTTTAATCTCTACAAAGCAGAGAAGAAAGGTGGTTTCTCAGACTGGGATATTTTTTCTCTTTATGGTTCGGTCAGAATGTGAATGGAAGGTCACTGCAACAACCAAAACCTCTGCACAGGGTCTATCTGCATAGAAACAATAAGTGGACAAGATAGTAGAAGAACAAAAAAAACATATTTGCCTCACCTACTAGGATGCATGTGCACTGTCAGGTAAAGAATTCAATTAATCTGACACCCGATGTTCCTCTTCCTAACAACCATGTATAAGCACATGGTGTTCTCCCATGGAAATGAAGAAATCAAACACTAGATCCAAGAGCTAATATTTTGACATCAATGACAATAATTCCAATAATCAATTGTTGGAAAACCTAAGAAAAGTGAATTTACTCAAAGAGGATTGGTGTATTTATTGTATGTGATTGGTGGAGGGGAAGTCAAGATAGATCATGCAAATATGGCCATCCCTCAAGTATCCAACTCCTACTAATGTCGATGAAGTTAGGATATCTTTTGGGGAAGTGTGGTACCTATGGAAGTTTATAGCACCCTTTTCAATTGTGGTTTCACCCATTAGAGAAATTTGAGGTCTAAAAGGGCCTTATAAGAAAAAATAATAATAAAAATAGCTTAAATGATATAAAATAAAAGTTGCCAAGTGAAATTTTGAAGGAAAAGAAGGAAAACTATTATATTTTCAATTTATCTACTTTATAGTTTACTCAAATTTCAAGTGTGTAGGGAACTCTTGTTGGATGTAGAATGATGCTTAGGCTAAAATTCCACACAGAACTAACACTTACACTTGAAATTTGGAGAGTTAACTCTAAAGAAGATGCTAAATCAAAATATAATTAAAAAAATGATTTTTCCTCCAAACTATTTACCCCGCATATTGACATCACATTATTGAATCATATTAGTCCTTTTAAAGTTGATGCTTTGATATCACATTTTTCATTTTGATGCACATTTTAACTTCTGTTCTCTCTAATGACTCCATGCTATAATAGACAATGACAATAATCTCTACTGGAGAAATATTTAGGAGAATTATTGTGATGAGCTAAACCTTATAAAGATCAGTCAATCACTAGTTCTTACAATTCATAATTTTTAGAATCCTTTCAAATTGGAGATGTTATCACACAATCTGTAGATTTTTCAAGTGCCCAAACCAATCTATGGAAGTGTGACAACTATGGGGTACCTACCCACTATCACCTTAGATAGACACTTCCCTCGCTTTAGTGACGATGAAATCACGGCGGGTGCCTTTGTTGAGGGTTAGCCACCGCCATTTTCTCCTTTTGTTTTTAAGGCATATTTTTCCAAACCCTTTATTAGAAATTCACTTTGCATGTGTCATCAAGTTGAAGAAAATAAGGGCACTAAAAGGAAATACATATCCCACAAAACACACTAAATTGGAAAGTTTATAATTGATTAATTATTTATTTTATGGTCCCTTATTTTTGTTTTAGTAAAGTGCTCACTTCTCGATCCTGTGGCGAGCTTTTATTGCATGATGTCTTTGCTAGGGCACCTCCAAGCCTGATGGCCCCTTCTTCCCATGAAAATGCAGGTAATATCTCCCTTCTTTGGGTCAATAACTCGGCAAACCCTAAAGACGGGAAAAGAGGAAAAGAAGTAATGAAAAGTGGCAAGTAAGGAGCTGGAATGAAAATGAAGGTATTTCAAGGATAACCCCCAAGTATGAACGGGAATTGTATGATGACCCATCAATCGGATTGTGATGTGTGGTATGACATAAATTCTTTTCTACCAATTCCATCTCGACACTATATGTCTACAACCTCGGTCCTCGAGATATCATCTCCTTAGTTATCCCTAGGAATGGGGTATAACATCTAGATCCTACCTAGGGGCATGTGCTCGTTGTAGGTGCATGAGAACTCCCATGATCTCCTCGGTAAGACCTGTATGCCTAAGCCACACTTTGAAAAAAATAAATTGTGGATATCAAGGGTGGATCACTCACCCTTAGTCCATAAGGATTAAAAATCCAAAATTTCAACTAATCTTAGAAGAAAATTTTGCAGGCCATTTTTTAATTTAACCAATATGTAATATGATGAAAGCAAATGATGTAAAACAACTACGCATAAATTCAAGTAAATCAATATGTAAATAAAGTATGAATATGCAAATCTAGATAAATGCAACTAATGTAATACAGAAAATAAAATGCAAGTGCAAGAAAGAAAATGATCTACCTACTTAACTGGGGCTTTGGGGTTCTGTGCTATTAGTCCCCAAAATGTCATGTGAAGTCATATAACCAATGAAACCACCTTTTCACCATTTTATCAAGGTATCTCCACATGTGCTTAGTCATGCAGTAAAACAAAGACAATTCAATCATAAAATAAGAATAAATAAGCAAGGCACAAATCAATCAGTGAAATAAACTAATGGAGGTGGTAGGAGGGAAACAATCCCGGAAAGAACAATTTCAATAACCGATCAATCCATATCTTAAGAGGGATACCCTCTATAGACAATGACCCATATTCATCCCTCCTTACTCAAACCACTACTTTGAAGACTGAGAGGATATGAGAAGTCCCAAGAAGACCTTAAAATTTCCCTGAGAAGGAGAGATGAGATAAGGGACAATCTCAGGTCTAGAGAAAGAAAAACCTGGAGTCTTCATCTGTGAATTCTTGTAAAAATACCCAAGATGAAAACATTATTGCTATGTAACATGAGTCCCTAATTGGTCTGGGTTGGCCATAACTTTATGTCCATTGAAATTCAAGCTCGAAGGTGGTTGGAAATATTCACCATACAACAAATTTGAGTTCCAAAAAGGGTATGCATCACAATTCCCAAGGTATGGTTGGAAACAACCATTAGTATGCGGAAACAAGTCATCCTCTAGTGGATAAAAGGTTTGTGATCATATCAACATCAGGGTTCCAAGTATATGGACTAATTACTTGCAAAAAATAAATCCTCTGAAGAAATAATTTATGCATTATTTACCTGAAAGTTGCCCTCGAAGTCGTAGATGGGATCTCCATCAAAAATAAAGAAACCCATGTCCCATATACGCCTCCTAAAATGCATAAAGGGTTCTATGTTCTCATCAACCACATCCAAGGGTTCCTTCATAAGACCATGTGTATGATCGAAATAAACCATCTATTTGTCTTTTTGGGCGGGAAGAATTGGGGCTATGGCAACTTCAATTGCATCTTCAATATGATGCACTCTATGGAATTCTTCTTCATCAATGAATTCTTAATCATTGAGACTAATTTCTTCTTCAACTTCATGTGCAGGAGGAAATAAAGAGTGGACAACCTCACCTTCATCGAGTGGGATAAAGGATATGAATGTCTCATTCGAGTTCTCAACATGTTGCACTTCACCGGAAACTTTTTTTTCTTGGTAGCTTTCATTGTGAACATGCTCCTCAAGCACTTCTTCTGTAGAGGGTGGGTGATGTTCCTTTTCCATTTCATATTCTTCAACTATTGTATCATCATCCACCAAAAAACCTTCCATGTAAAGAGTATCCTTGAGTTCTTGGAAAGTATCTTGCAAGTTCTGAGTGGTTGGGCACCAACACCTGAGAAATTGTTCAGCAAGCCTTGTGGAGTAAGGTATTCTCCTCGGATTGCATGAATATGTGAGCCACTTATTTTGTCTCAACTCTATATATTCTACAAACAATCGCATTAGTATATCATCATGTAATATATTCAATGTCAAAGCATATTTCATATAATTCACATGGGTGACTACTAGGGTTGGATCACCATTAAACTTTGGACAATCCTTGTTCCACTCTGGAGGGTAACGATTCAGATACCCAGGAATATCCTGGATATCAAGGTAAGGGTATATCTTATGGAATGATAGTGGTAAATCCTGTGAGGCCATGGTTCCATTATCTAGAATGTCACTTCAATGGAGTTGCCAGATGAACTTAGTGTTCATCAAAAATGGAGAGGGTATCTTCCCTCAATGGAGTCTTCAGGAAAGATATGGGTAAATTATTTGGGACCAAATATTTCCAAAGTATCATTAGGGATCGAAAGAGGATTCAAAATCCTCCCCGACAATGATGCCAAAATGTTATCGCACAGTATGTATATTGGGAAAATCCCAAACCAATCCACGAAAGTGTGACAACTATGGGAGTACCTACCAACTATCACCTTGAATAGACACTCCCCTCGCTTTAGTGATGATGAAATCACCACAACGGGGAAATCCTAGTGACCCTAGGGGGATTGACACGGAAAGTGAGATGATGATGAGTGAAACTCCTATAGGTCAAGCTTGGAAATGAAGAATGTCTTGGAAAAGAATCTTTTTAAGGAGGATATGGTTTCCAAGTGTTTTGTACCTGCAAAAAAATATTAGTCCTTCCTGGAAAGAGACAAAATGATCACAAACCAAGTCGTTTATCAAAAGGGATCAAGAAAGAATCCTTGTTGTCCAAAATTGCAGTAGTATGGAAATATATAGATCAACAAATAAAGATGTTACTAGCGGAAAAATTAACCATCCAAAACACCAAATAATTATTTGGTAATCAAGCCCTAATCATGTAGATAATAACCCAATACTTAAACACGAGTTTTGATGGGAAAATGGGGATGAAAATATATGTTATCAGAAATATATATGGGCATATTTGTGGCTGTAGAAAAAAATTTCTACAACAGAAAGTTCTAGCCACTTAAATTCACAAGCAAAGCACCCAAATGAAATCCTTTGACAAGGCGAAAAGTTAGCACCAATTACTTGCAATTTTCAGTGGTAGAAAGAGTAGTAAAAGATGATGAAAGAGTAATTTTATTTATCCCTAATGGATGTAGCTTTAATTTATTACAGCAATAAGAATTACTAGGCTAAAGAAGAATCCCTTAGAGCACAATGATGTTTATAAAATGTGAAATCAATTCCAACTTAGACAACTGTAATATCTCAACAATTCATGCATACCAATGCAATGATTGTATTTATCCAATGAAAATTAGACTAGTGTTGTATCAATTTGGTTATGGGTTTTCTTATTGTAAGAGCTATTTGTGTTACCTTTCTAGGGGTGTAAGCCTTTTTACTCCCTAGATAAAACACAACTAGCAAGGTAAATCTAAGAACGTGTAAGTATTTTTACTCCTCCTATCAACCTTTGTGAAGTATCTTATCCAAGACAATAGTGATAGATCTTAGTGGAGGGTGTATTCCTTTATACTCCTCCAAGGATTTACACAAGTAACAATGAAACAAGAATAAATAACAACAATATGGAGAAAATTACTTACCAATTCCAATAGATAGCAAGTAAAAACCCTTCTCTACCAAGAATAGTCCACCACAAAGCAAGAACAAGTCATCCAAGAGATAGTGCCTTAGCTTCTTTCACCCAAAGACAAGTACTAGCATCCAAAAGCATGAGAGAGAGAGAGAGAGATGATTTTCCCAAGTAGGGAGAAAATTTCAGCCAATACTTTTGTAATTCTCAAGTGTTATATGTCTAAAATTAAAGTGACAAGGCCTTTATTTATACAAGACCTTGTAAAACCAATTTGTACACATACTTATGGTAAAACACAGACTAGGGAGGTTGACCTCCTCAATTTTCCCCTTTACAAATTATAATTCAAATTTACAAAAGCAAACCCTAAATGATGATGTCATTTCCTTTAGGGGTAACATTTTGGAATAATGAGCAAGTCGTTGAGGTTTTTGAGGGAGACGGTGTTGAATTTTTAATGGTGGATCAAGCATGTAGTTTCTTTTAAATTTAGCATGAACTTGAACCATAAAAAATGCAGCAACACAATAGCTGCAGTAACCAAGATCACAAGAAGAATAACCATGCACAAGAACACAATAAGTTATCTGGGGAAAACCCTTCTCAACCAAGGGAAAAACCCAGCAACCCTTTACTATATTGCCAAGAGAAGATCCTTCACATCACAAACCCTAAAGCACACAAGAGGGTGCTTCTATGACCAAGAAAACATGCGCATAAGATAAGTGCGCACTTCAGCCATACAAGTAGGCACTGAGATAATGAGTGAGCGAGTGATCCACAATGGGGATCTAACTCTCCTATAAATGCATAACCTAGCACATCAAATGTATGTGTCTATTGGCACAATAGGGCCGACTTGTACAATTGAATAATATAATTAATATTTTACACAATATTAATTATCTTTATATGGTGAGGCCGACTTGTACCCTTTACAATACAAATTAGGGTTTTATCAAGGTCTTACTCTTTGAAAATATAGCAAGGGATCTCACATATCATCTAGTGCTCTGCCACTAGGAACATGTCCACTTGTGCTCAGCCATAGGGATGTCACTCTTAACAGATCAACGCAACTAAGTCCATAGGAGTATTAGATCCATCTCAAGCCAACTCAACTAAGTCCATAGGAGTCTAACAAGAAACCATCTCAAGTCATCTCAACTCAGTCCACAAGAGCACAAAAAGAGACCAAACATGTCATCTCAACTCAGTCTAGAGGAGTATGACTCACCCATCACATGGGTGTTCTCACAGATCGTCTCAACTCAATCCAGAGGAGAACGACTTGGAGAATGTCTCATGAAGTTGCAATCATCAACACTCTCTCTCATCTAGGAAGGCATTCTCCACCAGGCCAAGTCTCTCATGGAAGTAATTGAACTCCGTCCTGGAAGGCGGTTTGGTGAAGACATCTACAACCTATCTCGTGTGTAGAAATATATTCCACGTGTATTGCTTTCCTTTTCACCATATATCTAATGTAATGGTATTTGATCTTGATGTGTTTCGATTTATCATGAAAAACAGGATTCTCTGAGATCTTCACACAACTCTAGTTATTTCAATGGATAACGGTGGAATACATCTCATGTCCAAATAAGTCTGCAAGGATCTTGTGAAGCCACACTGCTTCATGGACCACCACACATAATTATTGATGATTACAGTTGTGTGAGACATACTCCAGGACACAGACCTGAGAGAGCCCCTGAGATGGGTGTGTGGTTCCTATCTGAGACAGAGTTGGAACGTAGTGATGGCCTCATCCTTACAAAGAGTTGAGAAGAACTCTAGATGATTCTCTTGTGTAACGCAGTGAGAAAGGATATCTGGAGAGTTGGATGTGCATGTGGCTGAGCACAAGGTGAACATGTGAAATCCCAAAGTGTTGGGTGCATCGTCATGAGACAAAGATGAAGATGATGTGTTAGCCTCCTCTGAGCAGAGATTTTATGATGAAACTCCAGATGAATCTCATGTGTAATGCAGTGGGAAAAAATATATGTTGAGTGGACATGCATGTGGACGAGCACAGGTGAACGTGATCCTAGTGGTTAAGCACTAGTGAGAGTGGTTCTTCTATGTAATGCAGTGAGCCAAAGATATGGACATCCATATGGATGCGCCCCTAGTGGTTGAGCACTAGTGGGTGTATTAGATCCCTTTCTATATTGTTCAAGATTCAGACCATCCTGTAACCCTAATTGTAATGTAAAGGGTAGAGGTCGGCCCCACCTTAATGTAACCGATAATTAATGTAAAAGATATTTAATCTGGTTAATATTAATTATATTATGAGATAGAGAGGTCGGCCCTGTTGTGCCAATAGACACTTTTGTTGACAGGACAAGTCTAATATAAGTAAAGGTAAATTCCCCATTGAGGAATCATATCTTTTGTGTGAGTTTGGAAATTTCAACAAGAACATCTACTTGGGAAAAGTGTGCACCTCTCTTGGGCGCTAGTCTTCTAGGGTTTGTGAGCACCCTTTTGTGTGATAGGTTTTCTTGGTGGTGAAGGTCTTTATATTGAATAATATAGCAAAGGATTGGTTGGGTTTTCTTCCCTTGTTGAGAAGGGTTTCCTAGGATACTTCTTGTGTACTTGTGCATGGTGTTTCTTCTTGTGATCTTGTTTGTTGCAACAAATTGTCTATGGTTTAAGTAAAATGATAAAATGGAATGAAATTCATGCTTAAGCCTAGATTATTTAAAAAACTAGCATGGTTTCAGAGCATAGGTCTTGAAGAACCCATTGCACAAGCAATTTTCATCCATCTTCTCTCTCCTGCAAAATCATACGGCACTCCTAGGGTTTCCAGAAATTATGTACGGTCTACCTTTCTAAGAGGTTTCAGCACTTGGCACTTGAACATTGAGGAAAAATTTGGCATAGGAGAGTATGACCTTCTCCAACGCACCTACATAGACTCTCAGAGTGAAATTCCAAGCATTTTGAAAATTTGGCCCTAAGGTTTCTAGGGTTTCGCAATTTTCTACAGATTTTTGTTTTTAGGGTTTCTGCAGCTCTTTGAAGAAGCCTTCAAGATTGCCTGTGTTCTTCTGAATTTGAAGGCTTATTGTTGGCAGTCATAAGCCCAAAAAAACCTAAGGTTGATAGCCTAGCCTAGTTGTTAGGTTTTCTAGCCCAGTTAACAAGGGTTTGTGAAGAATATAAAAATATCATGAACAAAGCTATGATGGAAGATAATCTTGATGGATCAAGCAACTTAAAGTTGCTAGAAAACAAGACTTCAGAAGAAAAATTATTGTGGGTGATACAAAAATGTTTACCAGAGATAGCCATTGATGAATGGAAGGAAGATGATGTCAAGACAAGGAATCAAAGCATCTACACAAGCTCTTAGATTGAAGGGCCAACTTCAAATAACAAGATGACAAAAGGTGACACTATGACTATATTCTTCATGAAGATCTCAGAGGATAGAGATCAAACAGATGTCATTGGATAAATCATATCAGCACCCTCAGGTATGCACTTCTATATATATTATTTGTATCATTTTCATGAGGGTAATTGCAGGAGGAAGGAACCTTTTGCTGAAGTCATGGATCCAGAGGGATCTCAGTGCATTCAGAGGAACAACACAATGGATGTGAAGACTCTGGGTTTGATTGTTGTAATTTTCATTCCTCAAACCTGTATTTCTAAAGTTTTCTACATTACAAGTAGGTGTTGTAGTTGTGACTACAATCTTTAAATTGTTTTGATTCTAGAGATGTACTCATTATTCTCCTTTAGGAGATATTCTTATGTTGGTTCCTTTTGTTTTCTTGCTCCAGACAGGTTAATAACAAAGGAATATGTTTATCCTTCAGAGGGATTCACTTGACTCAGAGGGAGTCAAAACTATTTGATAAAGAAGAAAGAATAGAACCATCATTGAGGCAACCAATGCAATAATGCATGATCAAAATCTTTCTATCATTATATGGGAAGAAGCATGCATGACACAGTATATGTTTATAAAAAGAGTCTTCACCAGACTTTGAAAAACATAACTCTCGAAGAAGCCTTCACGAGAGTGAAGCCTGATATTGAACACTTTAGGATATTTGAGTGCCCAATGTATTTTCATGTACCCAAAGAGAAGAAGTCCAAGCTAGACCCTTCAGTGAGAAAGGATACATTTATGGGATAACAATGAATCTTCAAAGACATTCAAGATCGACATCCCTGGTTAGAGATAGATTGAGACAAGTAGAGATGTTTCCCTTGAATAAGAGATAGCCTTTCAAAGATCTAGAGAATCTCAAATGGATATTGATAGTGAAACAATACCTTCTCCCCCTTCAGCAGTTCCGAGGGAGATGAACATTATTCGAGCTAATCTAGTTGTTCCAGTTGATATGTCGAGGATATTGCAGTAGGGCATAAAAGGCCTACCTAGGCTCACTCTGCAGGAGGCAAAGAAACATACAAGCCTCACAAGGCACATCCCGAGAAATAAAAAGAGATTTTCGAGCTATCCTTCAATCATGAGCCACTTCATTGATTCTGAGCCTCCTTGTCTTAAAGGAGCAACAGGAGAACATGTATGGAAAGATGCCATAACATAAGAATACCAGTATATCTTAAATAATGATGTACAAGATATTTTTTAGAGACCAGAAGGGAAGTTTGTGGTGACTTCCAAGTGGATCTATAAGATCAAGCATGCAGCTGATGGAAATGTCGAGAAATACAAAGTGATATCTATAGCCAGAGGATTATCACAAACAGAGGGAGTTTTCTATGATGAGACAGTTGATCCAGTAAGACCGATACACTTTCATCTGTACTACCATCCATGAGTTGGAAACTATATCAGATGGATGGATTCTTGATGATTTTGGGTTTCAGCAAGAGTGTTGTTGATCCAAACCTATGTTATTACAGTGTTGGTGGCAAGAGCCTGATTTTGGTGACTTATTCAGAAAGCCTTGTTGTTGGATACAAGTAAGCTTTGACTTATGATGAAGGATCTGAGCATGATGCACTACTTCTTGGGACAAGAAGTATGACAAAGGACCGATGAGATTTTCCTGAGTCAAGGAAAATATACAGTGAGAATATTAAAGAAGTTTAGTATGACAGAATGCAAATCCATATTGATGGATTTGAAGGAAATTATTGATGATGATTTAGGCAAGATTGATCCACAATTGATTGTATCACTGATGTATCTGGTTAACACCGGAATTGATTCATTCTATGCAGTGAATGTACTTAGTTATTCCATGAGTCAACCGAGACAGACTCGTTGGACAACAACAAAACATGTATTGAGATATCTAGGAGGCACAATTAGATATGGCATGAGATATGCCTCCAGTGAAGACTGGAGTTTGCAGGGATATGCAGAATGGACAGAAATCACAGTGGACCATAAGAGCACATCTGGTTGTTGTTTTACCGTAAAGTGTTTCCATGGTTTCTTGGTGCAACACAAATCAAAGATCTATGGACTTTAGTACCACATAAGCAGCGTATATATCATTGAGTGTGCGAAGTAGTGTGACTTCATAAGCTTCTGACAAATTTACTTGATCATGATATGGATTCTATGATTATAACTAGAGTTGTGTGAATCTCTTTGAGAACCCTATGTCCCATGATAGATCGAAACACATTGAGCTAAAATATCATTTTTCAGAGACATGATGCAGAGGAAAGAAGTACACGTGTTGTACCTTTCTACACATGAGCAGATTGTAGACATCTTCACCAAAATGGCTTGGTGAAGAATACCTCTCTAGTTGAGAGGGAGTATTGATGACTACATCCAAGAAAAATTTCGAGTACTTTCATACGAGACTTGGATCGATGGATAATGCCTCCCTAGCTAAGAGGGAGCGTTGATGATTACAGTTGCGTGAGACATCCTCCGGGACACAGACCTCAGATATAGCCCTTGAGATGGGTGAGTGGTTCCTATCTGATACAGACCTGGAATGTAATGATGGCCTCCTCCTTACATATAGTTGAGAAGAACTCTAGATGATTATCCTGTGTAACACAGTGAGAAAGGAGATATGCAGAGTTGGACATGCATGTGGCTGAACACAAGGTGAACGTGTGAAATCCCAAAGTGTTGGGTGCATTGTCATGAGAGAGAGATGAAGATGATGTATTAGCCTCCTTTGAGCAGAGATTTGATGATGAAAATCCATATGACTCTCATGTGTAATGCAGTGGGAAAGAAGATATGTTGAATGGATGTGCCTGTGGACGAGAACAGTTGAACGTGATCCTAATGGTTGAGCACTAGTGAGAGTGGTTCTTTTGTGTAATGCAGTGATCCAAAGATATGGACATCCATGTGGATGTTCCCCTAGTAGTTGAGCACTAGTGGATGTATTATATCCCTTGCTATATTGTTCAAGAGTCAGACCAACCTATAACCCTAATTGTAATGTAAAGGGTAGAGGTTGGCCCCACATTAATGTAACTGGTAATTAATGTAAAAGATATTTAATTTGGTTAATATTAATTATATTATGAGATAGAGAGGTCGGCCCTATTGTGCCAATAGACACTTTTGTTGATAGGACAAGTCTAATATAAGTAAAGGTAAATTCCTCATTGAGGAATCATATCTTTTTTGTGAGTTTGGAAATTTAAGCAGGTACATCTAATTGGGAAAATTGTGCAACTCTCTTGGGACCTAGTCTTCTAGGGTTTTTGAGCACCCTTTTGTGTGCTAGGTTTTCTTGGTGGTGAAGGTATTTCTCTTGAATAATATAGAAAAGGATTGGCTAGGTTTTCTTCCCTTGTTGAGAAGGGTTTCCCATGATACTTCTTGTGTACTTGTACATGGTGTTTCTTCTTGTGATCTTGGTTGTTGCAACAAATTGTCTATGGTTTAAGTAAAATGCTAAAATGGAATGAACTTCATGCCTAAGCCTATCTTATTGAAAAAACTAACAATAATGTAATGTACTCTTCTTCGGTGGTACTCAAAGCCAAAGAAGTTTGTTTCCTGCTGCACCAGGAAACCATGGCAGATCCCAAAGTAAAAACAACAACTCGATGTGCTCTTCTAGTCCACTGCGCTCCCTGCCCAATCTGCATCGGCATATCCCTGCAATCTCATGTCTACACTAGAGGCATATCTCAATCCATAGCCAATTGTGCCTCGTAAATATCTCAACACATGCTTCACTGCTATCCAAGGTGTCTGTCTCAACTGACTCATAAACTGACTGAGTACGCTCATTGCATAACATATATCAGGTCTGGTGTTAACCAGATACATCAATGATCCAATGAGTTGTCTGTAAATATGTGGATAAATATCGCTTGAATTAGAAGAAGTCTCGTTCAGTTTATTTAGATTCATCACCATCGGTGTAGGCATGGACTTGCAATCTCTCATCTTGAATTTCTTAAATATCTCCAATGTGTATTTTACTTGACTCAGGAAAATATCATTATTCCTCTACCACACTTCTAGTCCCAAGAAGTAGTGCATCATACCAAGTTCCTTCATCTCGGATTCAGAAGCCAATGCACCCTTGCATTCAAAAATAAGGCTTTATGAACCGGTGAGGAATAAGTCATCAACAATGTTGTAGTATAGTTTTGGATCAACAACACTCATGCTAAATCCCAAATTTATCAAGTATCCATCAATATTCTCATACCATGCATGAGGTTCATGCTTTAATACATACATGGATTTATTCAACCTACACACATGAGACTCCTTCTCATGTATCATGAATCCATATGGATGCTGTTGTTGGGTATTTTACCCTACGGACTAGTAAGCTAGGGTTCTCAGCCTACATGCAGATCATGACCCTTCAGATTTAATCTTTATCCTTCTACCCAAAATCTCAACCCCTTTTCTCAGGCAAACACAGTAAGAATGAACTAACCTTATTTTCTGAAGGTTGAAGTAGATCCTCCGTTGAGTTGTTGTCTCCTTGCTATCGCTGCTCCTTCCACAAAGCTTCCCTGCGAACAAGACAAAAACATACATGCATGCTACTGATCTACTAGGGGGTTAGAAATAAAACATAAA
>SNQJ01S0156125.1:0-22342 GCA_010110895.2 Picea sitchensis | reverse complement strand
ATGTGGTGTGAATCTTCTCTCTATTCACTATACAATTTGGTATTGGTAACACTGGTTTGATTATCACTTATTCCTGTTTTCAGTTGTGTATACAATAAGATATTGAAACTTGGTTTTTTATTTTCCCTCGGGACATATTAAACATATGAAAATCCATTCATTATCAATATGGAGAAGAATGATTGACTATCATAACATATAACGTATTAAGTACTTGAATGTAACAATAAGTATGACAACTTGTGATTTGAATCTCCCAAGTAAATGAAGGAATAGAATGGAACTTTAAAACTCTGTTGGTTCAAGAAGTTACATTTACATTTCAATAATTTGAGCCATTTTATAAGTATGTCCATTTGTACACATTGGTCAATCTCAGAATTCTGCAACTTTTTAATTAGAACAATTCAGTTTTAATCCTGTGACACTAAGAGCATGATTTATATTATTAATAATATAATTTTATGATTGATCAAGGTTTCAGGGTTTTCTACTTGATTAGGTGTTTGTGTGATCTCCAGAGAAATTCTCGTGAGAGTTACGATTTCTTATCAGTGGGCAATATATTAAACTTTGATTATGTGTTGACTGTATGATCATATTTCCTTTATCTACTATTCAAAGTTTTTGAAATTATTAAAAATAGGTTTTCTTCAACAAGATAGTTAAATAGGATCTCTAATACTTCTTCACACACCATTAAATGTTTCAATATTAGTGAAAATACTGACACATAGTCATTCCCTTGCACTTAGGCATCGTGACTGAGTGTAAGAATGCAGTAGCACCAAGAAAGTATGTCACGCTTGTTGTGAACACAAGTATTTGAGATCGAGGATCATTCATATCTTAAACTCATTTTCTCTTTAGACTGGTTAGTTTTATTTTAGGTCAGTAACACACTTATATGATGGTTTGACTAGCCTCATCAAGTTGACTCATTTGGACACCTGTCTCAGTAATTTCCATCTTGCTTTTAGATATCGTCTTTCTTTTTCATTGTGAGTATGAGTTGGTAATTGAATTTCTTGTTATTAAAGAAGATGGGACATATCCTTTTCATGTGCATGCATAGATCCTTGATTTGGACATTACCACATGTAGAGTCATGGCATTCTGTTCATGCTTAGTAGGAGTTGTATGGACAAAGTGAAGTTGTTTTAGATTGTCTTTTTTCATTCTGAAGTGTGTTTTGTTTTGTCAGCATTAATTGCTATAATAGGATATGATCCTTCATTTCCAGTGCTTGTATCTCTAAGTTTACAAACTCTTAGTTTACAAACTTTTGTTCAATAATTTAATTTCCATAAATTAGGGAATATAATTTACCCAACAACCTGTGAAAACACTCTCATTCTTGTGCTCCATATCTCATAATATGTCTCATCATGTATAATGTGGTTAATTCAAATATTCGTTTTAATTTTAATAAACCATACATGATATGGTATATATTGTTTGGTTATTAATAGATATGGTTATTAACTATATGTTTGATGACCATTAAAAATGGATTGAATCAAGACTTGAGCCATCGACCCAATGGTATAAAAGAAAAGGTATTTTTTCATTGATGGAAAGTTCATCTTGTAAAGAGAAGAATTAATATTGTGTTTTCATTTATGCAGAGGTATTTCTTGCATAGTTCAAGGGTAAAATCATGAAGATGGATGTCTATTTTGCTTGTTTTATGAAAAAAAAAACAATAGTTTTCACTCACTATTTTGTTAGCTTTCCACTGACTATTTTTCAATTTTTTTTTATTGATATTTGATATGTCAATTTGACAATTGTTTAATAGTTTGTTCCTTAAACATGAAAGGAATGATAATGAGTTATTTTTTCCCCAACAATGTATATATTATTAAACTTTTGTTTTTGACAAACAAAATATACTGCAATAATCTACATATAGACTCTATTTTATTATGACTATAATTTTGAATCTAACAGATGAATACTATAATTTCTAGAAATTTTTTAAGTTGACCAAGATAAAAACGTTGCATATTTTAAACACATGTTTTCCCCCAGCTTGTATCTATATTAATTTTTACTTAAAAGTAAAATCTAAAAATACTATTTTGAAAAGAACAGTTTAAGGATTCTAAATATAATTTTTTCTAAAATTTTCAATGTTTATTTTTAGAGATACGAATTTTTCATTTCAATGAATCATAATGTCAGCAGCTGCAAATATTATGCAGCGATTTTTTTTTAAATTAAATAAAATTAGATAAATATAATGAAAATGAAAACAAATTATATCCATTGAAACTCGATTCAATTTTGCAAATGTTGGTATCAATTTCAAAACTAAAGTCTGAGCATTTGCAGGAGTCCGCAACCTCCAAAGTTCAGGTAAGCTAGAGGGAATTCTCAAGTTTCTACAAACAGTCCCATTCGCTTGTTGTTGGCCGAAATAAATTTTTTTCGGCCGAAACATGTAATTCTAACGGAACCTGTTAAAAATAAACAGTTTCCTATATTTTCAGCCGAAACAATTGTTTTTCAGCCGAAAGGTGGGTGAGAGAATTCCGTCGGCCATAAACAATGAAGAGACATGTCGCATCATTTCACTTCGCGCAAAATCTTATAAATACGCTTTCGGCCGAACACATTTAACACAATTCACCCGCTTGTTTCATGGTTTTCTAGAGCACCTAAATAATGTTTTGAATCATCTTTTTTGTTTTTTTGAACAAGGTAGTTGATGTTTTGAATGAAAAAAAAAAAGTTTATCTTTTTGAAGTTCAAGTTTTTATTGGAATAACATATTATATATTGAAGGCTAAATGTTGAACATTTTTTCAAGGTGAAGCGTTTGTTGAACATTTTTTCAAAGTGAAGGATTTGTTGAACATTTTTTCAAGGCGAATCCTTTGTTGAACATAACATTATTGATATTATTTTTTAATAATTTTTGTGACAATGAAGTTTTTCTGAGACTATTCTGAAATGTTGATTTTTTTTTAAACTTTTACAGATAACTATACTCATGGGAAACAAAAGTTTGCGCAAAATAAAATTTGATTGCACTCGAGATGAAACTCACCATAACAAACAAAGGAAATAGCATTATTGGAGAAATAAACGAGAACATGCAAATATTGAAGAAAGAAACGATGATGATGTAAATAGAGATTTTCAACAAGAAGAAGTTCAACCAAGTATGCATCCACATATTGTCTATATTAAAAGTATATAATTCAAATTTAAAATATTGTTTAGTATAATTGATTGTAATTCCGATTTGATGTTTTTCAAAAAACATAAATAGATTTGTCTCATACCGTCGATGAAGACGTTGAAACCGAAATTGAAGTAGAAGTCGAATTACCTATAGGTATGTGCATAAATTTAGATAATACAAGATGAACACTTGTATATAGTTTAGTGAATTTATGTTTGGGTTTTGTTTTTTAATATAAAATTTAAATTGAAATATGCAAGAGAATCTATCAACATTGATGAAATATTAGAAAATGTTGATACTGACAAATTTGGGAAGAAAGAAGATCAACATTATATAAGATATCGAACTAAGAATATGTATAATACTTTTTTCAAAGATGAATCAGTAACAATACAAGCTCAATTTTTACTCTGTCTAATAAAGTCAAGAAATTTAAAAGAAGTTACATCATTATTGGGTATTCAAAAGTTGACAAAAGATAAAAAGGTGAAACAAAATTTCTTTGACAACATAACTAGTGTATTAAAAGCTTTTGGAAAATATCGAAAAAAATATGTTAGTGTTTCATGTAGAGTGATACAAACAATAGTTGTTTCATCTAGCAATATAAAAGATCGTTTGACACAACACATGGAAAAAGTGATGGGAACGTCAAGAAAAACAATGTATAAACATAGAAAATTTTGATTGCAAATAGATGTAAATGATGAACTTGTTTGTTGGACAATGATTTCTAGACAACCCTACAAAGATAGACTTGCATAAAATGTTAAAGAATTGACCCATAATTGTTGGTTGACAGAATCTCGTATTTCACCACATACAAGGGATGTGTTTCGACGAAGAATAGCACAAAAAAAATATGAACATCCAAAAAATATATTTCCAATGACATAAATAGAATTGTTCAATAAGTTCAAAGAAGAGAACAAAGAAGTTTAAATTTCCATCAATACATTTGTGCAACAAAAACCATGGTTTGTTAGAGCCATCAATGTTCGTGACACTTGTTGTTTCTGTTATCATGTGGAATTTGAGTTATATTAAGACACTTTTCTTGATTTTGGCAAAACGTTATGGCCAAGTTCACCTCCTTCAACATTCCATGCTTTTATATCTGAAATTCTATGTGAAAGAGAAGGTGATCAATTATTTTACCAAAAAAATGTGTTGGTGGAAAGAAATGTGATCATTGTGGAAATATAAGTTTGTTTCACTCAAAGTATCCTATTGATATGAATGATCAATAATTTTCTAATATAACAGTCAATTGGAAGAGATATGAATATATCAACATCACAGCTCCACATCCTTCAAATGTTATTTCCAAAAGGATTGATTTGAAAGTAGATAAAATTAGTGTGATAGATTTTTTGAAGAAGTTTGAAGAAGAAATTTATAAATACACCAAGCATTCACATGGATCTCGATGGAAAGACCTAAAATTCAAACAACACCGTGAAGTGTTTCCACTAGGGACAATTTTGTCTGTAGTTGATTTTCCAGAGAATTGCACATTCACTGCACAAAAAGAAATACAGAGTGAATATTATCATTATGATCAAGTCACTATATTTTTCCATGTTCTATATAAACATGCTCAATGGAGTCTTGATAACATAGAAATCACCTACGACAATAAACATGTTATTAAAGAATATGACTTTTATATAAGTGATGATCGAGCACACGTCACACATTATGTAACACATTGTTTTGATAAATTTTATGATTCATTGAAAGAACGTGAGATCAGATTCGATCGACATTGGATATGGTCATATGGGTGTGCGGGTCAGGTCAAATATTCACGATCACTCTATTAGTTGTGTCGTCTTCATAAGAAATCAAACATTACACATTTTTGGAATTTTTTTGAGACTGGTCATGAAAAAGGAGAGCACGATGGTGCAGGGGCATGTGTAAAACGAACACTTCGAAGGTATCAGATGAACCCTCATGCCGATTGATTTGAATCCGTTGATCAAGTTGTTGAATGGTGAATTTTAGCACTAGAGTCACCTCCATATTGCGTTGGAGGTAAGCCCAGTACCCATCAGAGTTTTTATGTCACAGGTTGGTTTAAAGAGGTCAAATGGGTGAAAACTCAGAATATGAATGATGTTCAACATAGGACTGGACATGAAATAGAAGTGAGGGCCACATTAACTTCAGTTAGGTAATTGAGTTAAAGAGAGAGAAGAGGGAATACTTAGGAGAAAGATGAACGAGACTACTCTGGGCATCAGGCATTTCTAGCATAAGAGGGAAAACTCAAAACTTAGGAGGGCCTTCTTAAGCTCAAGTTGGAACACTGAAATATGTCTACTACGGACACAGTTAAAGTTGTAGCATGATCAAACCTCCATTATCCTACAACATAACAAGGCTTATTTGGGATCATCACATGCAATCCATTTCAATGTGAGGAGAGGGAGAGGAGGCATGGGGAAATGAATAAAAATGATCATAATCATGTAATCAAACCTCCATTACAACATCATAATGATCATCATTTGGATCATCCATGCTAGCGTTTAAATAGATTTCTGAGACAAAAATGAAAGGAAACAGAGAAATGACTTCTATTAACATGAAAGTCTCAAGTGGATTACATAACAGACATGGATAATTTTTAAGGATGGAAATTTATTTTTAAGTGTAGAAACCTTGGGAGATCTTTGTTCTTCATATGTAACTATAAATGTTTGAAATATTTTGTAAAATATTCAAATTTCTAACTATTTTATATAGTTTTATAAAAGGAATTTTGGTGATTTTTAAAAGGTAAAATAATTTTATCCTATAGAATTTGGAAGAAACATTTTTATAAATACTTGAATCTCATTTTAGGAAAACCATGGAAAATTAGCCCATGAGGGAAATTTAGCCCTAAAATCATCAACTACATTAAGCAGGAGGAAGAGAATAGCTTTGGTAGAAAAAATTACATATGGGAGTTCTCCTCAACCCAAGACCATTACAAAAAGACAAAACTACAAACTTATACTCAAAGGTACCCATTAAACATTGGCAGAGGCATGCTCGAGCTTCCATGGCATTGCCTATTCTCAATTAGACTGCACATGCAGTCTCCTTCACACATGCCTTTCTCACCCATTAGGACTTGATCCTGATACCTTGATCCAGCTGGAATCTCCTAAGTCAGAATTCTCATGTAGCTTGGTGTTAGATGAAATCTCAGACTGTTTGGGTTGACAGACTACCTTACCGGGATCATGGACAACCCAATTCAAAATTGGCACCTAGAAGACGTGGTGGCCTCTCCTTGGCCATCTGATGCTTCATTGGAACTTTGCATAGGGACCTGACTAACGGACGTGGATGGAGCTGACGAGGATGATGCGATGGGCGTGATTGACAGGCTATTGGGTATGCGTGGGCGCTGAGGTGTAAAGGTGCAGGGTGATGCAACACAGGGAGAGGAAGTGGAGGCAAAGGGGAGGTTGTGGTGGTGTGTTATTAGTCAAGGGAAACACAACAACATGACAGAGGTGACATGGAAGAAAGTGGAGAGCAGTGTCGAGAGGTGAGAGGAATCGAAGGGGGGGAAGGAACAAGTGGAGGTGACATAGAGGGGAAGTGGAAGACACATGTTGGGAGGCAAGAGGGAGAGGCGGGAAATCTTGATGAATGGGGAGGTGGTGGGAACGTGGTAGTGAGTGCGAGGAGGTGGTAGGGTGAGGTGGTGGCTGAGGTCTCTGCAGGAAGGGGGTGGTGGCCCGGAAGGTCGGTGGATGCAGTTAGCGAGGAGGTGCCATGTGTTAGTGGGGCCTTTTCGAAGCTTGACGGCTTGGACCCCAATTGGGAAGAAGATGGAGGCGATATGGATTGTGTGTCATTAGATAAAGCACCAATTTCAACCCTTCGGTCTTTACCACTAACACATTGTGCCAAACCATCACATCAACCCTAGTAGACTTAGGAAAAATCCTAAATGTGAGATTTTGAAGGCCCTTTCTTTTCATTTTGTCATCTAGAGGCCAATCCAAGGAAAACATCCCCCCTACAAGGATATATACTAACATTAGGCTCCATGGGGATAAAGTCCTCACTGTGAGGCTCTAAGATATCATTGTAGTTCTGATCACCTGCATTGGGTTATGGAGTCAGCTCAAAATACCTCATGAGGGAATGCAGTCGATAAAGTAAAAATGACAAACATACAGCCAAGGCTCCATAGGAGGTGTTTATATCTGATCCCTAGACTAATTGGATTTTTACATGGTGCTAGGTGAAGAAATTCCATGTAGCCATTCAAGTAAGTTCATTTGGAAGTTATTTCACTAAATACGACAACCTAATAACGGATGATGTAATCATTATTGTGAAATAGATTTACATCCTTCATCTTTCATCCAAAATATGAAGTTGAGATAAAGATGGGAGGATTCAAGGCATGAAGGAAATGCGTCTCCATGTACTCCCTGACAAGCTCATAAAATGAGTGGCAAGCTCTAAAAAAATTGTAACAAACATACCGATCTACCCCACAGCTGCTCAGACATGGCTGAATATCTCTAGTAAGCATGGGTGGGTGAGCCGTCGATGCCGGTTGACTGGTCCCAAGCGATGGCTACTCACAGACATGATTTGGACATGAGACAAACTGCCCCTTCTATTTCTCCTTTGGTTCTTCTTCTTGGATCTCCCAAGAGTCGGATTCATAATTATAATAAACATGACCATTGGAAGAGCTCTTCTCTTCAATCTGATGCTCATTGATTCCTGCGGGCCAAGGGTGGTTTATTTCTCACAATTCTTTATTGAATAGAGGATAAGAATCTAATGTATGCTCTTGGAAATCCTGCATTTCTCAAAATCTGATTTGTAGTTATCATACACATGTTGGTTGCTCCCCATGTTGTCAACATGTGATGTAGGGCTCTACTGCTCTTCATATGAATACACAACTATTTCTTCACTTACCTCTGAGACAACAATTACATTAGAGGTAGAATATGTTGCCTCTATGGCTATGCAATCCTCAACCTCACCCTCATCAATAGGGGCTGCCAAGACCTTTGCTTCAAGGACTAGAAGATCCTTTGTTCTTTCCAACTAGAATTTGAAATTTTCTATCTCGGCCAGGGGAGGAAGTGATTTTACAGTCCATCGGCCTACCTAAAGAAACATCTTCCTCCTCTCATGGTCCTCATCCACACAGGCTTTATTAGGCATAGTCATATCTCGATCACTGTCTTCATATTCCTCAAAACAATTATAACAAATAAACTCAGAGGAATAAAAAATTTGACAGTGCCTATTGAAAGTTGCATGAAAATCTCTCGGGGAGGAGATGCTAGTAGGGGTAAGGAATGATACCACTCACAAGAATCTCTTCCTACTAGTGAGGGTATGAACATTTTCATTAATACATCCTCTTGATGTATTTCCCATTGATGCAAGATTTCATGAAACTCACAAGATGTTGGGCAGGGTTGTCATCTTATGTTCTTTAAATATGGGCAAAAAAATCAACCACTCATCGACAATAGGAACAACATTAGGAAAAACAAGAACAATTTGAAAAATTAAAAGGAGAAAGCCTTCAATCCAGAATTTTGTCCATTCTAAATGAGTGGAGTTACCAATTGATCTTTCACCCTTGGATTCTCAATTGAATGATGTGCAGTAAAAGAGTGTGTCGGTCTTTGTTCTCATCAAATACCATATGGGTAGTTGTGTTCTCCCAAGGGGCTACCAAGTGTAGCCAGAATCATCCACACTAAAACAATGGAGTTGAGGCAGGTGGATTCACCTCGATGGAGTAAGCCAAGTGCAGTTACTGCAACCTTGATGTACTAAGGTTACAATGCACCTTAGACCAGTAATCACTTTGTCATTCAATCCTAGGGAAAATATTCAATTAGTCCTCGACAACAATGCCGTAAATGTTAGCACTAGAAGTCACCTCAGTTAGTTTAAATGTTAGCACTAGAAGTCACCTCCAGATTGCGTTGGAGGTAAGCCTAGTACCCATAAGAGTTTTTATGTCACAAGTTGGTTTAAAGAGGTCAAATGGGTGAAAAGCAGAATATGAATGATGTTCAACATAGGACTGGACAAGAAATTCACATGGACATGAGGGCCATGTTAATTTCAGTCAAGAAATTGAGTTAAAGCGAGAGTAGAGGGAAGACTTGGGAGAGATATGAACGAGACTACGATGGGCATCAGGCCTTCCAACAACTTGAAGAGGAAAGCTCAAAATGTAGGAGCCTTCTTAAACTCAAGTTCAGACACTAAAATATGTCTACTAGGGACATAGTTAAAACTGCATCATGATCAAGCCTCCATCATCCTACAATTGCAACAACTTCGACTAGATCATCCATGCCTGAGTCATTCAATGTGAGAGGGGAAAGAGAACACGGGGAAATGAATAAAATTGATCATGATACCACTATAATCAAACCTCAATTACAATAGCATAATGATCCTTGACTGGATCATCCATGCCCGAGCATTTTAAACATCTTTACAGACAAATGAAAGAGAAAGGAAGATGACTTCTATTAACATGAAAGTCTCAAGTTGATTACATAACAAAAAAACAACTTTGGTAAAAACAAATTATAGATGGGAGCTCTGCTCAACCAAAGACAATTACAAAAATAACATAACTCCTACATATACTCAAAAATTTCATAAACAATAGTAGAGGTGTGCTCAAGCTTCCATGGTGCTACATGCTGGCATAGGGGCAGAACTAGGGTTCAAGACTACAACAACGCACCAAAAAAACCCTAACTACCAGCCCTTTCAGAAACACCTGCGAAGAAGATGAAGTCTCACCCGGGGTAGAGGCAGGGGTGGTTGTAGGACTCAAGTGTCTGCAACCTTAGCCGGGACACATATATGTGACTATAATACTTAATAGATCACTTAGCACTGTCATTTCATCATTAGTCAACCAATATCTAATCCGCCTATAAACAGAGCATCACAACATTCACCCAGATCTAACGTATTTAAGCACTTAGCATAACTAAATGGATCAGATCTAGCAGATTCAAGCACTAAGAACATCCATCTATATCATATCTAGCATCCAAAATCATCATAAGAACAAAGCATCAACAGATCTATCTATCTATCTTTATCCAACACTTGGCAAATAACACATAAATACATTAGAACATCGCACAGAGAAGAATAACACAGTATTTATGTGGTTCACCCCCACCCTAGGGATATGTCCACCAACTCTTCTTCTTTATTATCTTCTTCAATAGGTTACATGCACAGAGCCTCAAAACCCTACTTCACATAGGACATAAGATCTGTGCAGCTTGCTAGATCCCTCTTCCTTGCGTTACAGCACAAAGCCCTTCACAGTCTTGTTACAACCATTTGCACCTAGCTCTGTAAGTCTCTCATAGTATGCACAAAAAATTTACAATCCACACTTGCACTTAGTACTTAGCTTATCGTCCGCTACTAATTATGTCACCTATATAATTATTTATACTTTACAAAATAGGCCTAAACATGGGTAAACCCATGGGCTGACAACCCATACCCATTACATATTCCCAAATCCCAAAAAGGACCCAAAAAGGGCCCAAGATCTTGCGATCTCTGCTTCGTATCGAGCTCCGTCTTTGATAGGTTTTATAAGTCCCAAAATAGGTCAAACTTTACCAACGATCTCCCAAAACTTGGTCAAGGTCCAAGAAGCCCCCAACACTCACCTATGACTCATCTCAAGTCACTCTGGTCTGACTAGTTCTACTTCAAATTCCTTGATCTTGGCTCGAGATACTTCGACTTGTTGTTGTTCTATGGCCTCCTGTTCAACAAATTCTTGGATGAGTGCATCGTTGATAGGTCCCTCTAGACATTGTTCAACTGTAGTAACAACCTTCTCTACCTTTTCTCCTTGGCCTTCTACCTCTATAAATAATTGGTAAGCCTTTTCTTGTACATGTTTGAGTTTATGAGTTACCTCCATAACTCTAGTTTGGATAGTGTGGATCTGCTGCTGGGTGGTGTGTTTCTCTTGGGAGTGCTTCATTCTTTCCACAAATGACAGGGGCTTCAGTTGTGCCTGTATCTTTCGGCTTGATACTTCACCTCTTGGAGCTGTGACTCCAGTGCCTTCAATTCTGGGTTCTCCGTGAGTTGTTCATAGGTCTGGGCATTGTGATCAGTGAGTTTCTTACATTCCAGGGTAAGAGCCTGTATCCTTTCAACTGCACTCCGGGTGGTTTCTTCCCTTTGGTCTCTTACATTTTGTGGGGTCTCAGGTACTGCACGTAGTTCCAAATCTGTGATGCATTGTTGTAGTTGTTGGATCACTTCTTCAAGTTGTGATACTTGTTATTGAACTCGATCTTCGGCCTTTACTTCTACTACTGTCACAGAGTGAAGTGATCTGTTGACCATTTCCTTTACTTTGAGTTGCTCCGCGAGCAAATGTTACTTTTCTTGGTGTAGCTGTGCTTTTTCTTCGTCAAACTTTGCTTGGAGAGTAGCTTTTCTCATTCTGCAACACTATGTTTCTCTACTAGTACCCCTTGTACTTGTGTCAAATCCTAGGTGGCTTTCTTTGTTTCTTCCTGTGCTCAGCTAAGGCGAGTTTCGACTATATCGGCTAAGAAGTGGAGTTGAGTTGGTTCATCTCCTAATTCTGGTTCTCCTGGCGTAGTGGAGACTACGCGGCCGGACTATAGGGCTTGTTGTACCCCTTGGAGTTCAGTCTCAATTCGATCATACATATCTTCTTGCTTTGCTTATTTTTTCTCTGCTATTTCTAGCGAAGCATCATGCAGGGATTCTACAAGGAAGTCAAAGTCATTAGAGGTGAGGAAAGTCTGCATCTTGGTCATGGTGGCCTTCGATTTCTTCCAGGAGGAAGGTTTCGGAGGTGAACCTTTCCTCTTCTTCAGGGGATCAACCTCGTCTCCTTGCTTCCATTTGACTTCTTTGTCGCCTAACTCTTTTCCCTCACCTTCTCTCTCTGGTGATATAGAAGCAGTCTTCTTGGGTGCACTATCTACTATTTGGACCTCTTCAGTCTTCTTTGCTCCACTAGGTCCAGGTGTATCCTGCGCATTCTCTGGGCTATCGATGTCTAATATTTCCGCAGGGTCTACTGGAATAAGGAGGTCCACAAACCAGTCCTTAGTGATTTTCTCCAAGTCCTCCTCCGTCAGCTTGTAGTAGGACTGAAGCTATTGCTGGTGTTCATCAATGCACACTGTGATGTAAGTAAAATGTCGATCTGCGTTGAACTTCATCAAAGGCCTGAACCGGTGTAGAGTGTTTGGAGTCATGCGAGGCTCTGATTGTATGGCTACCTTCAACTAATTGTAGTAGGTATGAAAAACAACATTTGACTACCATTGTTTATTCATATCGCTTGAATACCATATTGTACTGAACTTCGCAGATAGTGGTTCAAAAGGCTCAATGTATGGGAAGGTTGCACCTTCAGGAAGCTCCCAGGCAATAAAATCCATAAGGATCAAGAGCCAACTGAAATTGAATTCATATCCTTGATCCCGTGCTTCCCTGCAGACAAGTTCCAACTAGTTCACCAGGTACTTCACCCAATTCATCTGAAGGCCTTCCGCGCACTTGCCTACAAGGTCAACTACAAAATGAGTGACTTGGGTAGGTTGGTTCTTTCAGACTAACTTCCCTGCAATCAATTGATAGGTGAGGCACACTGTGCCACTCTATATAGAAGCTAACTTGTAGCCTCATGTTCCCTTCTCGACATCGCCATAAGTGTCCTTGATCCATTGTGCTAGAGCGCGATCCATGGCTTTTCCAGGGTAAAACTTATGTGGATTGGGTCCTTGCATACTCAACCCCGTGATCCAATTGATCAGTTTCGGGTCAACTATTATAAGACGTTTTAGCCACAAATAACCTCCATGGTAACAAGACAGTAGTATCTTGACACATGCATTTACTTCCCAGTGTCGTCCGAAGTGAGGAATCTTCATGACGTTGAGCAGGGTGGACTGCGCAAGGTTCATAGTCCACGAATGGGGGATTATCTTCGAATTATTCCCCTTAGTTTGAGTTAGGTATTTATGTGGGGCAAGCATGTTATAGGCTTTGCAATCTCCCAGGTTGAAGTCACTAAAATTCAACGTTGCATTCTTATCTTCGTCTCCTTGAGCTATGCATATCCCCTTCGGGAGGTATGCAGTTACCAAGGTGTATTCAAAATATCTGGGCACACTGTCTCAATTTATTGCGTCGCTCAGAGGTGGTAGATAGGTGGGTAATATGGTCGGGATCAATTTATCATTCGCTAGATAATCCCTGTGCTTGGTTCTCTTTTCGTCGGATGGCCAGGATGGTCCAGCTCTGCGAGCAGTGGATGGAGACATTGGCAGTCCTCTCGTTGATGATGCTTTCACACCTGTATAAATTGACATGACTCTTTCAGTCATGAGGTTGATCAGAACTTCTTCAACAACTTGCTCTGCAATGCTCAACTCGTCCGACATACATGCTCGGGGTTAAAAATCTCGGGTTCCGAGGGGTAACTTAGACACAGTAATGAGATAAAGAGAAAGATTGCAATGATCACTGTATAAAAGAAACTTAGTCTGCGGGCTCAAATTCTCAGTTGTAAAAAGTGTTCTCGGTGCGTGGCACAATGAGATAAATAGGTAACTTGGCAACAAGCCTCTTGTAACAAGTATGAAGTCTTCATTAACTCTGTTCTGCCCATTATGGTGCAGTCCCAATGGTTAGATGGCAAGTTGTTTGTCCATAAATGTATTTATGCCCGTTCGGAGCATTGGTCTAATGGTTATAATGTCCCCAACGGTTATATTTCTTTTCCATGGTGAAGTGCCATGCATCGATGTTCTGATATCCCAGCGAAGCTCCAATTTTGCAAATTTTCCTTCTGCGAGGTTCCCTCTGGAATCTTCTACAACTTGTCGATCTTAGCTCTCTTTTTACTTATCTTTCTAGCCTTCTTCCCAGTGATCTTCGTCTCGGTATGCCTTTTCCCATTCTGATTCTTATCTTCTTTTGGCATAGTTACTTCACGATGTTGAGATTCTTTCCTAAGATTCAAGGGTAACCCTACTTTTTTATCTGGAATAGGTAATTCAATCTTTAGTGGATCTTCTAGTGTTCTTGCAACTTCGACATCCAGGTTTCTAGTGTTAAATAGCTTTGATCTGTGCTTCTATTCTTCAATCAAGTGTGCAATCCTTCTAGTCATAAATTCTTTTAACTCTTTCTTATGTTGTTCTAAAACTTCTTCTTCTTCTTTCCTTCTGGCCTGATCTCTTTCAATCCAAGGTTTTCCTAGTAGCATGGTGAATGGGGAATTGTTCTCATTAAATTTAATAATCTCAAAATATTCCTCTGTCGAAGTTCCATTAGCATTCATAGGTATCCAGATGAGCTTTCCACATAGGTTTATCATATTTCCTTTGAATAGTCCTATTCCTTCTAATGAAGAAATCATAGGAGGCCTCCCTATAGCTTCCCAAGTTTTCTTTGTCATGATACTCACCCATGTTTCCTCATCTAGAACATAGTCAACGTCGAACTCTCCTATTCTTGTTTAAGGCATTATTTTTCTTTAAAGATCTCTGATAAGTTTACATGTCGGTGAGCATTAAGGGTTTCTCTTATCTGTAGAAATACTTTCTCTAATACTTCCTGGGATTCTTTCATAATCTTATTTTCTAGATCTGCCTTAGGGTTTTCTTGGTTCATATATATTCTTTCAACCTTAGCAATCATTCTAGGGAAATCCAATACTTCATGGTCCATAGCTTTACAACAAAGACAACTAGGTCTTCTCCCAGTTCATTCCTTAGCAAGATGTCTTGGTTTTCAGCAACTGTAACAGAGGGTTAATCCTCCCTTTCTTTTAAATGATCCATGACCTTCCCTATACTGCACGCTAGGATTATGGTAGCTAACTTGCAAACATTTCTTGTAGGATCCTACATACACTTATTAGTCCAAACATTCTTTCTATGCATAGGTATGAGATATTTTTCACTATTCTTATCAGATCTATTCATATCAAATCTTCTTTCATCTATTAATACCCTAGTTTTCAAGCTAGGAGAGAATCTATCAAACATACCTAGATTCATACTTTTGAAACAAAAATTTCCACTAATCTTACTTCTACAAAGCACAAAGTTTTCAGATCTAGAAATTTTCACTCTTCTTACCTTTATCAGAGCATAGAGCTTTCAGATCTTACCTCTTTTCTTCAGAAAGTCTCACTTTTACTTTTCTCAGAGCACAAAGATTTTCAGATCTTACCTCTTTTCTTCAAAAAGTCTCACTTTTACTTTTCTCAAAGCACAAATATTTTCAGATATTACCTCTTTTCTTCAGATCATACTTCCTTAGCACAGAGCTTGTCAAACTAAGTAGAGTATTGTGTGCTAGAGAAACATATATGTGCACATAGCTTTCACAATTTCAATTCGGATCCTTGCACAAAGCTCCTTCTTCCTCAATTCCCAATAATCACAGCTTCAGTCTCGGTAACGAAACCATTTGTTGGCACAGGGGTAGACCCAGGGTTCAATGCTACAACAATGCACCAACAAAACCCTAACTATCGGCCCTTTCGGCAACACCTGTGAAGTAGATGAAGTCTCACCCAAGGTAGAGGCAGGGGTGGTTGCAGGATTTAGGTGTCTGCAAACTTAGATGGGACACATATATGTGATTATAATACTTAATAGAGCACTTAGCACCGTCATTTCATCATTAGTCAACCAATATCTACTCCGCCTATAAAACAGTGCATCCCAGCATTCACCCAGATCTAATGTATTTAAGAACTTAGCATAACTAAATGGATTAGATCTAGTAGATTCAAGCACTAAGCACATCCATCTATATCATATCTAGCATCCAGAATCATCATAAGCACAAAGTGTCAACAGATCTATCTATCTATCTTTATCCAACACTTAGATAATAACACATAAATACATGAGAACATCGCACAGAGAAGAATAACATAGTATTTACGTGGTTCACCCCCACCCTAGGGATACGTCCACCAACTCTTCTTCTTCATTAGCGTCTTCAATGGGTTACATGCACAGAGCCTCAAAACCCTACTCTGCATAGGATGGAAGATCTACGTATCTCGCTAGATCCCTCTTCCTTGTGTTACAACAAAAATCCCTTCATAGTCTTGTTACAACCACTTGCAACTAGCTCTGCAAGTCTCTCACAGTATGCTCAAAGCATTTACAAACCACACTTGCACTTAGCACTTATCTTATCGGTCACTACTACTTATTTCACCTAGATAGTTATTTATACTTTACAAAATAGGCCTAAACATGGTTAAACCCATGGGCCGACGTCCCATACCCATTACCTATTCCCAAATCCCAAAAAGGACCCAAAAAGGGCCCAAGATGTCGCGATCTCTTCTTTGTCTTGCGCTCCGTCTTTGACATGCTGTCAAAGTCCTAAAACAGGTCAAACTTGACCAAGGATCTCCCAAAACTTGGTTAAGGGCCAACACTGCATCTTCTCAATCAGACTGCACCTGCAGTCTCCTTCACACACACCTTTATCTTTCAGACGTGATCTAGGCTTTGCTAGTTCCTCTGAGTCTCCTCGGTCAGGCTGCTCATGTATCTTGTTGTTAGACACAATCTCATATTTTCTGGGCTAACACAATGTCGTCACGGGATCATGGATGGCCAAAGTCAAACTTGGCACCTAGAAGACGTGGTGACCTCTCCTTGTTCGTCGACTGCTTTGTTGGACCATTGGAAAGGGACCTGATTGGCAGACATGGATGGAGCTGACAAGGATGAGGCGATGGGCATGATCGGAAGGATACTGGGTATGTGCGGGTGCTAAGGTGTAAAGGTGCAAGGGTGACGTGGCACAGGGAGAGGGAGTGGAAGCAAAGGGGAGGCTACAGTGGTGCGTGATTGGTCAAGGCGGACACAATGACATGACATAGGTGACATCGAGAGAAGTGGAATAGGTGTCGGGGGGTGAGAGGAATCGAAGCAGGGAAGGAAAAAGTGGAGGTGACATGGAGGGTAAGTCAAAGACACATGTTGGGAGGTGAGAGGGGGAGCAAGAGTGGGAGATGTTATAGAAAGAGGAAGGAGATTGAGTGGGAGACAGGTGTCGAGAGAGCGGGAGGCGGTAAGGGAAAGAAATAATCGGTCTACTTAGAGGGGGTGGGGGGGAGTGGTAAGCGGGAAAGGTCAGGGGGTATGAGTTAACGAGGAGGCACCACATTAGTGGGCTGGGGGGAGTTCTCTCATAAACCACCAACTCAGACCCCCCCCTCCCCCGTTAAAGGAAGAAGGTCGGGGGGGGATCCGATATGGACTATGCGCCGTAGATCTGAGCGTGCCAAGATTGACTGCTCAGATATGTGAACCCCATAACACATCACGCCAAACCATCACATCAACCCTGGCAGACTTAGGATAAAGCCTAAATGTGGGTTTTTAATCCCCTTTCTTTGCATTTTTTCATCTAGAGGCCAAATCTAAGGAAAACATCCCCCCTACAAGGATATGTGCTAACAGTGAAAAATGGTGCTAAGCCATGAAAATAATCCGTCAAGGGATGTGTTTAGGTGTGTCTATATATACATGCTACATATGTACACATGATATTTTTATTCACGTGTTCAAATTTATATGATCTTCAATCATTTTCTTGAGAGATTTCAAGTTAACAAGTTCTTGTCTTGTGTATTTTTTTTGGTATGTTGGAATCCAAGATGTAAATAGATCAATCCCATATGAATCCAGTACAATATATGGGACATGAAAAATGAATTCAGTTAAAACAAAACACTATCAAAATGAGTTTGCATTTGATAGAAGAAATGAGTCTTGTTTTTGTTTAGTTTGCATAGAGAACACAAAATCCATAGAGATTTGCAAAAATGAAAATGAGGAATATATTAAAGCTTGAAGGCATACCAAACTTAATATAAAAGGGAAAATGCCACTTGCAATCTTAGAGGAGATAGAATCAAATGAAACTATAGTGTCAATTGATGGCGATAGAGTTTCTGATCTTGTTAGAGAAGGTAATGTTTATGTTTATTTTTTTTCAAACAACTTGTAGAAGTACTTGTGTGATAATCTAATACAAACTACTTGTTGGAATATATCAAATTATTTGTAGGAGATGTATTTTCATGGGTTTACCTGTAGAAAACATTGAAAACGTGAAATATTATTTGATGTGACGCACAAAACAAAAGATGAGGTTATTAGAAGATTTTTATGATAATGTTTTTATATATGAAAGAGGATCCATCGTATTGAAAGGATATGTTTTTCAAGAAACCCATCAAACCGATACTCATGTTCACTTTCAAGACTACCAATCAAATAAGTTGTCAATATAGTCATTTGGTATGTGCAGTGTGCATAAAGTTAATATAAGTTCAATCAAGAAAAAAATCAAAAGTTATAAAATGGAAAATGTCCAAATCCGATCATGAATGAATAATTAATGATGGCAGACCATTACGATTTATTTAAAAAAAGTGACATGTACATTCCAGAATTTTATATTTTGCATTGAAAGTACACATATTTATGAATATCTAGGATTTTATAATCATTTCCAATTTAGTTTACTTTCATGGCCCATTCAAATAAGAAAAGTTCTATTTTAGATGAATTATAAAGTTTACCAAGCCTTCTTTACAATTTCAGGGAAAAACCTATAGATTGTATCTAGGGAACCTAAAATGACCTATACATTGGGTGATTATACCTTAATCCTACAAATTGTCCATCGTATACACAAATCCTTTAATTCATAACCAATTTACTACATATAGGATTTGCATTCATTATTTGCAATGATTGTTCAATGTTTTTTCATATGAAGAGGATAACTTCATATCAAAACTAGGATCTATTTCCATGTCATTATAAGGGACTATTGATGGATTAGAAAAACTTCACTAAATATAGTACCTTTCATAAAATAATCCACATATCTATTAATATCTCTAGGAACAATATAGTTCTACAAATAAAAAATAGCAGGTCATCTACTAAGGCTTGGTTTATTGCATTTAGATTTTATTTTTTTAATTTAATTTGGAGTATATTGAGAATTCAAGGTAGTGTATGATTAACATCCAAATTAAAAAATTTAAAGACATCTTAAAAAGTATCAATTTTAATTATGAAATTGTGAATTTTGATTCCAAAAGTGGTTATATTATATTAAATTGTTACAATGTGCATTTAGATTTCAATATCTTGAAAACAAAATTGAAATTATGAGCTACTTGAAAAATGTGTATGATGAACCTAACACTACTTATATTCTACACATTAAACATAATTTTCATTAAGTTTGATTGAAAAAACTTAAGTTGAAAAAGAATTTGATTGTGTGACTTGATAACAAAAAATAAAAAATAACAGGTCATCTACTAAGGCTTGGTTTGTTGCATTTATATTTTTGTTTTTTTAATTGAATTTGGAGTATATTGAGAATTCAAGGTAGAGTATGATTAACATCCTAATTTAAAAATTTAAAGACATCTTAAAAACTATCAATTTTAATTATGAAATTGTGAATTTTGATTCCAAAAGTGTTGATATTATATTAAATTGTTACAATGTGCATTTAGATTTCAATATCTTGAAGCAAATTGAAAACAAAATTGAAATTATGAGATAATTGAAAAATGTTTATGATGAACCTAACACTACTTATATTCTACACATTAAACATTGTTTTCACTAACAAAAAATTTGATTTTGTGACATGATAACAAAAAATAAAAAATAACATCATCTACTAAGGCTTTGTTTGTTGCATTTAGATTTTCATTTTTTAAATTGAATTTGGAGTATATTCAAGGTAGTGTATGATTAACATGTCCTAATTAAAAATTAAGAGCACTAGTGAATACTTCCATTAATGGTAGGTTTCATATTAATGGAAATAGTGAATACTTCCAATGTGCACTGGATTGATAATCCATCAACCCTTTTCTACCCTTTTTGATACATAAACAATTTATATCAATATAACTTTTAATGAAAATCACATACTTATATTAAAGAATATTTTAATTTTACATATTAAAATAGGTTCTAGATCATGTTTTTATTTCAATTTTTATTTCAAAGTACATATTTTTATTTCACATTTTCTTGAATAAATATATTCAAAGATCGAAAACAAACCAAAGATGAACATAACCAATTTAGTGTTGGATTGTCTTTTCATTGTGAATTTTTCAATAAAGAAACCAAGGATGAACATAACCAGTTTAGTTTTGGACTGTCATTTCATTGTGAATTTTCAATTTTGAGTTCATAGTTTTTACTAAATTTTGGATTGATAGGAGTCTACACCCTATCAAAATAAAGGAGGGGCCTAGATTGATCCGATGATCAATATGCTTAAATTTACAAAATAACTTTTAAAGTCAATTGATTATCACTTGAATGGAATGGAATAAAACCCATATCACCCAATGAAAACTAGCTTTTACCTTGGTAGTCTAATACTAATTTTTCATCACCATGGACTCAGACTTTCTTTTTATGTTTTCAATCTCATAAGAAGCTCTCATATATTTTTAATATACAATATTGTTTGTTGTTTTTTTCATTCTAATATTATTAATAGGAGGCAATTGAGAAGTCTGAAACCTAACTTGAGAAACCCTCTAGTCCTCAACCCCCATCTCTAAGTGTCGTTTGGGGTAAGGGGCTCCAAAGTGGGAAACTATAATTTAATGACTTGTTTGATTATTTTCAACCATATTTACAAATCAAACAAAATTGAAATTATAAGTTAGAAAGTATAATTTGATAACTACCAAGATCTCCCATCACTACAGAATCAACTCCATTGTTTTCCGAATAGCCACTCCAACATCCCTTCTTGTGCTTACCCTGACTTTTCCATTAACAAAGTGCTCCCCAGAATGTCACGATATGTCTACCTTTTTATAGGCTCACTTAAAAATGCTCAACTATGCATGAGGAACATACATCCCACGTGATTGTGATCCTTCGGGGAAGAATCAGTCACATCTTTCAACCCTCAGAATCTCTAAGTGTAGTTTGGGGTAAAGGGCTCCAAAGTGGGAAACTATAATTTGATGATTTGTTTGACTATTTTCAACCATATTTGCAAATCAAGCAAAAATGAAATTATAATTATAATTTATATAAACTATTATTTGATGATATGTTTGATTATTCAACCATATTTGCAAATCAAACAAAATTGAAATTATAAGTTGTACTTGACATAGTACAATGATGTTTATAAATAAAATGAAACAAAACATTTTAATTTCAGCACAATATCATAAAACATAAATTAACCTTTTACCAGATCATAAAAATTGAAATTATAAGTTGACCATAAAACATAAATTATCCTTTCACCATCATAAAAATTGAAATTATAAGCTATTGACTATTTATAAATGAACAATAAACAATATGTTTCACCATCATAAACAATATAAGAGAAATCAAAGATGAAACAATAAACAATATATTCCACCATCATAAACAATATAAGATAAATCAAAGATGAAAAAATAAATTGATATTTTGAGTTATATATATATATATATATATATATTGAAAGTTTGAATAGTTACACTGCCAAATACATAGGTTCCACATCCATTTTAGAATGATAACTAAGACTAAGAGGCTTGATTAAAACATTTAACTCCAAAATTTTGGACTCTAAGCCATCGCTTTAAGATATATCAATTCATACATGCAAAAGAAAACATTTTTCGAAATCAAAATTTAAAAATTTACAATAAAATATATCTATAAATTTAAAATAAAATGTACATGTGTACCATTTTAGATAAATAAAACAAGTTGGCATTAAAGAAAAATTGACCAAAAGAGATAAGTCTAATCCTCCAACATACTCCTTTCCACCAAATATAATGTAAACATATTTTCCACCAAATATAATGTAAACATCTGTAACAATAAAAAACAATAAAAAAACCAAAAACACATATTAGCATATATACTTTAATTAAATATTAAATAAACAATAAGAAATAATAACATACCCAACCGGAGTTCCACAAATTTAAGATTATCGCTCTCTTTTTATTACACTTTTTTGACACTTTTTTAA
>SNQJ01S0156123.1:22352-35363 GCA_010110895.2 Picea sitchensis | reverse complement strand
TAACACTATCGATGGATATGTGGAAGTCAATATTGGATCAACCGAGAATCCAAAAATGATAAATATTGGAAAAGGAAAGAAAGGCAATCGAAAATCTTATCAAGGAATTCAGGAATGTATTTTCCTTCTCCTATGATGATTTGAAGGCCTACAAGGGAGATATAATTCAACACATTGTACTCTTGAAGGAAGGTGCCAAGAAATTCCAACAGAAGTTGAGACAGATTAATCCAAAGTTGGCCCCTCTTATGCAAAAAGAGTTGCAGAAATTACACGAAGAAAGGATCATCACCCGTTTTGGGGTGCCAGCAAAGATCATTACCGATAATGGCAAAGGATTCAGTTCTACAGAGTTGTCAATATTTTGTTTTGATTATGACATTGTCCTATCCCAGTCCTCCAATTATTATCCCAAAGGAAATGGTCTCGCTAAGTAAAGCAACAAGAATTTGATGACCATTCTCAAGAAGCCAGTGGGGGACAACAAGAAACGTTGGGATAGCAAGATAAAGTATGCTTTATGGGTTGATAGAATAACTAAGAAAGACTCCACTAGAAAAAGCCCATTTGAGCTAGTCTATGATATGGAAGTAACATTGCCAGTTCATCTTAAGATCCCAGTTTACAGATTTATGCAACAACTCTCCTCCGATCTAGAAGCAATGCAAGGCAAAATTAATGAACTGATCAAACTTGATGAGAACCGAAGACATGCTTTTGATCACCCAATACAAAGTCAAGAAAAGACGAAGAGTAAGTTCGACAAGAAGGCCTTCTGGCTAAGCCTTCAAAAGAGTGATCTTGTCCTCCTCTGGAACAAACGAAATGAAAAAATAGGTAAACATGGTAAGTTTGAAAGTCTTTGGTTAGGTCCTTATACGATTGAATATGTCGCAGTTGTTAATTATTTCTATTTAAGTCATTTGGATATGGAGAAGTTGCCCTTGCCCATGAACGAGCAAGCTTTGAAAATTTTCTACTAAGGTAATATTTGATGCCTTCAGGGCATCCTTGTACTATAGTAAGTTTTCTAACTTTAGCTACTCGTGTGTTTCATTTTATTGGGTGCTGCATTTTGTTCTTATTTGAATAAAAGGAAATGAAGCTTACATTGTATGAAATTCTCTAAAAATTGGTGTTATGTGCTTTGTTCATTTCATTTCATGCATGGATTTACTTTTATCTCAAGGAAGGGATAAAGCACTTGTGTCTTTACCCTCCCTTGCATTTAATATCCATTTTGTAAGAATGTTTCAGGTCTACAGGTTTCTAGAGATTCTGGACTCCAGAGTTCTCATGCACTCTCAAGATGAGCACATGTCCCAGAGTTGGAGCCAATTGTTACACCTCAAATTCTCTGCAGTGTACCCTATATTTTTTCACAAGATGTGACCACTCTGATGGGCTCATGATCTCTTTGTCTGTGGCCATGATGGGATGATTGATGTACAAGTGTTGGTTAGTTGGTTTCCTAGATCCCCTTAGGTGGACGGTTATGGCATGTCCTTTTAGTCTCCATTCGTAGGGTGCTTGGTTTTATTGCTCCAACCGACTATCCCTTGGAGATGGTAACTCCCTCCAAGTCGGGCATTTATGCCCTGGGTAGGTATGCAAGCATTCTGAGGTGGATCTGGAGCTACTTGACACATGACCAACCATGAGCACCTTCTCTCTAATTATAAATAGAAGCACAATCGAGAGAAAGTGAATATTGGTGACAATTCAACAATACACATTGCAAGGTGTGGTGATGTCATTGTTGATACAACTAATTTTGGAGTTGTTCTTCATGTTGCACGTGTTGGAGTAAATCTTCTTTCTATCTATCGTATTACACATACCAATACAAAGGTGGAATTCTGGTCAAATCAATGGGTTTTGTTACCTCCCAGGTCCTCACTTGGTGCAAAAGTCCCTAAGCACAAGTTGGGAGACCCCAAGGGCAACTTAGGAAAGCTACCCACTGTCATCTTAATAGCCTTTCCTTTCTCTCTTTAGACTAGATGAACTCTAGCCTAGGGGGGCTTCCCTATGGTTAACTAATCTCAATGTGTTGTAGTATAGAGTGGGAGCAAAGGAGATTAGAAAAGAGAAGTGGTTTTTTTGAGATTTTTATAATTTTGGGTGGTGGATGAAAGGAAAAACCAATGTCTTATCTTGTTTGGGCTATGGGGTCAAATTAGCTTCTTAAGAGGGTTGTTCTCGATGAAGATTAGGGGTTGTAGGCAGCCAAGTGGCGTGCACAACAGCAGCCCTAATTTGGTCACTAAAATCACAAATTCAATGGGGGAAAGGGCCTCTGAAAGATCCACTTTCAAGACAACACTAAGGGTGGCCCCTACCTAAAGATTGTCTACAAATGCAATAAATCTAGTGTTGTTAAAATATAATGTTTTCCTTTTTAAAGCAAGCAACACAAAAGGAGTTAAGGAACAAAGAAGAGTCTATTACACCTAACCGTTACCAATGTAGCGATTTTTCTCCTCTATGGCCCTTGAGTTGACTTTGGCATCCACAAATCTGCAATGTTAGCTTCCAATAATGCTCCAAAAACAAGATTCACCTCAGCAAAAAGACATAATCATTTCCATAAAAGCTTAGACAAAGATAAAAGCAAATGTATTCCAAAGCTTGGGAGATCTTTCACTCACGCCTTACAAATGGAGAGAGCAAATCCTTGTAAAGGTTCCAGCTCCATCTCCTTCTACAATAGATTATGAAGTTGTTTTCCTAGATCCATTAGTCCTCCAAGGAATAACAATAAAATAAACCTCACAACAACTTCCTTACTAAAAGTAGCAACAAGTTGTTGAGATCCACAATTTCCTCCAAGAGGTTACAATAAAATATCCAAATAAAGCAATATAATAATGTCTCTTAGATAACTAACTCCAATAGACAAGTCAAACCAATGTCACCAACATCGCAATAATATCACCGTTTTGAGGGTTGGTGATAGTATCACCCGAAAATATCGTGATTTTTTCCTCCGACGATAATATTGCAATATTTTCGAAAGTAGCATGATAATATCGCGAGTCAATAGAAAATGTCATCGGGTTGCGGATAGTCACGAATTAAAAGCTGATTTTTGGGTTTTTAAATGTCATTTTGCAAACAGAGTGTGCGGTTTGGAGAGAAAAGGAGCAAGAGCCAAAAACTTATTCTTTTTTGTCATTTTGCAAACAAAAAGAGGCTAGTAATCTACTAATTAATGGTAATATTAAATTCTTAATAGTAAAAGTGGCATTCTCCTTTATCTTTCATTTTCATCCTTTTACCTAAATTTTTAACATTATAATTAATTGTTTCAAGATGTTTGAGAGCGGTTCCAACCTCATTGGACTTCATATGGAGAAAGTAGAATTTTAGGTCCCATTCAAAATTCAACAAACTTAATGGTTTTCAAGATTAGCAATATTGCAACATTTCCACTAGATTCTATCATGTGTGAGGGTATGGAACTAGCATTTAGTCAAGAGCACCAAGCCCTCTATGTACCTCGATGTTGGTGGCATTGATTGTTGAACTCTTTTGTCATGACCCTAGTAAAAATGTGTCCTTCGCTCAAGTAAAATCACTTATTTGGCATGTTAAGTATTTTCTATCTTATTTTAATGCTTAGAGGGTGACACTGATGATGAGGATCCTAATATAGGCAATGATTTTGATGATATGTAGTTATTTGGTGTAGCATGATTTTTTTGGACTCTAGAGGCCATTTACAGCCTCTTTGTTGATGTACTTTGGTTCAGATATGGATTGCAATCGATGTTATTTTGGTTATATGCACCCTTGCTATTTACATGAGAAACTTTGCATATATGTGTATAATGGTTTGGATTCATATGGATGCACATGAATATATCTTCACGGACTCCGATAGAGTGAGTTGTACTTGGCAGTAGCACCAGTAGAGGACACGAGAGTTTAGCTCATGCTTCTTCTACAGGACATTAGAGTCAAATGCCAGCCCTAGAGACTTCTTCCTCTAAAGGAAAATCCATTTCTAGAGCCATCGCCTTTGCTCGTAAAAGGGGCAAAGGGAATCATCAGTTTATTTATCTGATTTCAGTGTAGATGACTCATGATGTTGAGATACATTTATTGTATTTTTTGATGATATTTTGAGGCTTTAGAGTCACAACATGATTCAATGTTGATCTGTGATGTATTCGAGTTTACTAGACATCTTATACATCTTATATATCAGTTCTATTTTCATATTTATGTGGAAATGCATTTATTTGATGTTGTTGATGCTTTAAATATTTAAAAAGTTGAAAAAAAATGAATATTTTTGCATTTTTTCATTTTTACGACATTTTCCAATATTTTCCTCGATGTTGTCGATGTTTCTATTTTCGTACCCTCGTCAATATTTTCGCCAACACAATGTTGGTAACACTGAGTCAAACAATAGTAAAATAATCGAGTTAGTTATAACCACCTCCAAGAAGAGAGCTCGAGAGAGGGGCACCTCCTTTAGATGTGGGATTGACCACATAACAACCTCCAAAATAATCGATAAGTCTCTCTCCACATGTGCACCCTCCAAGAGATGTGTCCCATGTGTTAACCAAGCAACAAGAGAGAGGGACGTCTTCAACAAAGTAGCTTGAAATGTGTACAAAACAACCTCTTCATGTGATCCATAACTAAGTCCTCAAGATGTGTGCCCAACAACCAACCTAAGTCACACGTATGGCCTCTTAAGGCAAACTTATCCCATGAAATACAATGAAGAGTATATAATGAAGGTTCCATGTGGCATGTGTCATCATCCCAAGGTACAAGATCAAGTGTATATTCTCCATATATGTGGACGTCCACAACAAAAAGCATAAAAATATGTGCAAAACAACCTCCTCAAGTGGATGTCCTCCTCTCATCATGAACAAGAGTATTGAAACGCCTCAATAGATGGAGCGCTCAAGAGAAATGTGCCACAAGCTATCCAAGCGTCAACTCCAAAGTGTAACCACCCTCAAAATATGTGCAACAAACACTCCAAGTGGCACATGTGGCTCCAAAGTGTAACAACCATCCATAGATCAAGGCGAGTGGAGTGGATCTCATAATAGGAGGCTAACTAGCATAGAATAGACACCATAAACCAAGGGATAAGCTAACACAAACCCCATCATCCTCCAAATGTGTGCAAGTAGGGGAGCACTCTATGAAAATGAAGCACATGTCCATCATAAAGTGCAATCTCAATATCAAAATAGACTATAGAAGCCAAGCACTCTAGCAATGGAGTCTAACCCTCTAACCATAGCATGTGAACCTTAAGAACCATGACAAAGTAGAGTGCTCCATGAAAATGAGTGTCTATCTCATCAAATGTCACCATAACAACATGAGAGACATCTCAAACCCCAGGGCACCCTCATCCAGAGGTGACATGTCATCAATCCTCATCCATAAGCTGAAATCACCGAAACTATGTGCCAAAATGCTAATATCCATATCCACTAAAGAGATATCATCTATGACCAAGCTCCTCCAACGCTCAAGGAAAATTCAAAGTTTCCAATGCATGTCACAATTCCTTAGGAAATATCACAACGCCCTAGGAAATGTCACAACTCCCGAAGCATGATTCACAACACCCAAGGCACCTATTCACAACTCTCAATGCAGGGCACAATGCCCTGGGCAATGTTGCAATGCCCAAGGCAAGGGACACAATAGCCTAGGCAGTAGCTCCTCAAAATATGCAATGTATAAGACATGAAACCAACAATGGGAGAATCGGAACACTCCTCATGATCAAGTGTGAAAACATGGCCAATCATCCTTAAAACCCTAGGCCGCTTCATCAAAACATGAAATCCAAATGGCAAGATGGTGAGCGCTCTATAGAAGTAGTTGTCTATTGCACCAAACATCATTATAGAAACAAGATAGACATATCAAGTACTAGGTCACTCCTCTACAAGAGCCACATTTCATCATGCAATACCAATGCCATGACTAAGCCTCCATATAAAAGTGAAAGTACCATGATAAAGCAAGGTGACCCATAACCATCAATTTGTCCAACTGAAATGCACCATCTCAAGCAAAATAAAAGGGGTACACCTCAGGTCCATCAACATCCAAATATGTCATCTTATCATGTGATGAAAATCACAAATTTACCTCTCATGCAATATGAGAGGTAATAGGTTGTAAAGGACATGAATGATGATTTCAAAGTGGTTGCCTCTTAATATTGTGACCAACAAGATCACATGTACACACTAGAAAAGACTCCTTCCAAAATAAGAAAAGGGTTTGTTGTTATAGTGGTCAAAATCAATGACACTAGTATGCTACGGCACTAGCATCTTAGTCATACCAACTTCGGTTCTTTGTGACATATCAATTGTCTTCTTATTGTTGATGACCTTCCATGGATTCAACCGCCCAGTGGTGTTTGTGAAGGGTATGTAATGGGGAAACATCATTAATGAAGATTTTCTAGGTCCTATCAAGCTGCCAACTGGGTCTGTCTTTGACCACAGATTGGCTCTAAGTTTCAACTGTTATGTAAAGGTTTTGTTGTTGTTTTAGGACAGCCAACAGTTCAGGAACTTTTCGCTGATTTGTTACGGTTGTACTTGCAATTTTAGGTGCTCTAGCATGTAGTTTTAGTAACCAAAAGTTAGCACATGCATACCAAAATAAATACAACACACCTAGAGATCTTTACAACTGAAAATAAGCAGATCTAAAAGACTAACACACATCATTTTGTACACAGGTATTTTTGGTCAACATGACCCTGGATAAAACCCCCCGGGGAAAACCAGTTTGAGATATTTGTCTATATATGAGGAGAATATATGGTGGAATATAGCAAGTACAAAATATAGATGAACCTGATACAATAGCAGCTTGATCCAAGATGAAATACAAGTCCAAATGAACCATGTGTGCCCTAGGAAGGTGTGCCCCTCATAAATTCTCTCAAATCCACCAAATCTGCTGCAGATGCAAACTGTGAGCTCTGAATGGAAAACCCCTCCAAAGTAATCAAGCACTAGTGTGTGGCCTCCCTCTGAAACTGATCCCACTGCAATCTGACAGGTGTAAGACCTCCCCACTGTTGATGCGCCCTCCTCAACAAGTGCGCCCTCCACAACACTGGAAGTTCTTCAGTAAATAAACAAGGCTCCAAGCTAGATGCCTCTCTCCATGAAAGAAAGCACCCAAGCTAGCCTCACCTCATGCAACAAACCTCATCTCCAAGCTCTCTCTCAATCTCTCCAAGTGAGCAAATGAGTGAATGAGCTCTCCTTTGCCCTTTGCCCTTTGCCCTTTGCACCCCTCTTGAACCTCCATAAGGAAACCTAGGATATGGATGGCTGAGATCATCCCATCTCCCATCTAATCAAAGGTTGAGATCTCTCCAAAAGAATCTCACTCAAAAATCCACTTTGGGTTAAGTTCCCTAAGTTCACTTTATGTCTCTAATTCACCCACAAAGTGAATTAATAGTCATTTTAGGCATAAATGACAAAATTTCACTTTTGACTTAAAACTCCTAAGTCAAAGTGAAATTAGACACAAAGTACAAGGCACGAAGTACATAGTACTTCCCACATGTGTTTAGGAGAGCAGAAACACATGGGGAACACCTCCCAAGGTACATAATCTCAACAATCAAGAGCCATTTCCTAAGGATGGAGCAAGGAGAGCTTCTAAGACTCTTGCACTAATTTACAGTGATGTCTGAGAACTTATGGCTACATCTTCTATTGGAGGGAGAGAAGTACTTCCTCAATTTCATTGATGATTTTTCCCGCTTTCTTTGGGTATACATCATTAAATCTAAGGATGAGGTGTTTGGAAAGTTCTAGGAATTCAAATCTCATGGAAAATCAAAAGGACAAGAAGATCAAGTGTTAAACTAATGGTGGAGGTGAATATCTCAACAATGCATTCCAATCATTTCTCATATTTGAGGGCATTTCTTGGCAGAGAACCATTCCTTACAATCCACAGCAAAATGGAGTAGCATAACGGAAGAACAAGGCTATCATGAAGATGGCTTGTTGCATGCTTCACTCCAAGAAAATGAGACTTTCATTTTGGGGAGAGGTGGTTATTTTGGCAACGCGTATCATCAATAGAACACCTACCGATGTTGTTAGAGGGATGACTTCTTACAAGAAATGGTATGGCAGAAAACCTTCTATTTCGCATTTCACAATTTTTGGATCTAGTACATGGGCCCATGCTCCTAATGAAAGGAAAAACACATCAACATCTCCAAACTCCTACTACACTCTGGTTGGCCGCTGACAACAATTCAATGTCATTGTCTTCATTCATGATAGTCGATTTCATCTAAATCTCAATGTTGGCTTTTGTATCATTTCATTACACAATGTCAACAGACATCTTCAATTTTCTTTTGTATCATGGCAACAATCCCTTCACGAAACATCTATTTTGTAGGCTGTTAGTAGGTGACTAAGCTAACTTCTTCATGAGGGCAATCAATAACAAGGTGGTCCAATCAGATCAAGAAGAAGGTTGGAATCCAAGTAGATTGTCTTGTAAAAACATGGAAAAAAACAAATTAATCCATTCAAACTCATAGTTGAAACATGAAAATTTTCGAAAGAACTACATTGTATTCCATAATTAGTAACATTAATTCTTTTTAAAATTTGATTGGTTCGAGGAAAGTTCAATGCTATTAAGTTTAATCTTATGCTAAATGTCATAGAATATCTATGAGTTATACAAGATGACAAATTAATCCAAAAAAAGGTTTAGATAACCAACCACGAATCCTTTAAAGATAAGCATGTTATTGATTAAGAAAGGAGAAGCAATAACCTTTTTTATTTCTCGAAGAAGAAGCTCAACACGTGATTCTACAGTAGCACGGGCACCAGTCACACCAGTTATGCTCACCTACAAAAAAATAATTTCAGATATGTGACATTGGATACAAGAAAATTCATCATGGTCTTCTACATACAAAACAAAAAAAATGCAAGTACTTTTGAATGCACAAACAAGATACTCAAATTAACCATGTTGGTTCTCACTCTAATTCCCGATGAATGCTACTAAAGCTTAAAATTTAAAAAGTTTCACTATGTAGCCACCTATCTTAGAGAAGCTTGACGAAAGAGAAAACAACCTAGCTGAGTTGAATACTCAATAACAATGATATTAACAAATTTGCTTTGTAGTTAAGGACAAAAGACAACCTTCATTGCATGGTAACACTTTTCCCTCTTACTCACAAGACAATAAATAGAATTATAAGACATTTATTTCCTCAAAAGATAGTCTATACTTAAACATAATTTAATAGAAAATACTTTAAACAACAAACTTAGAAAAGGCACAAAACACTACAGAAAACATAACACAAAAAGAATGTGGACAATAAATCAAACACAAGGTAACAGCATAATAAGATAAACTCTAAGATACAACTCCCTACTAGAGCTTGGGGGGACCCTCACAGGAGAAAATGAAAAATAAGATTTGAGACAATATATATTGTCACATAATGAATAAGGTGTCGAGACTTATATAGTTTTTGTCAAGAGAAGTGATCGTTATATCTACTCCATTAGTTTGGAACTGGTTTCATGACAACTTTTCCCCATTTGAAACACTTCATAAAGCATTGAAATGTTAAATTTTGTTGACCTGTTAAGCAGCCCTACACTATCATACAAAATCCTAGGTAACAGAAAAAATGAAAACCTATCAAAACAACAGATGAAGGAATGCCAGATCTACAAAAACAACACTCTGAATTTATGACAATAAGTAAAAATCTATGTCACTCAACCACGTCTTTTGTTAACTGTAAGAAGAAAAATACAATGCAATAGCTCAAACACCTATCTGTATAACCATCTTAGTGGTGAACCCAGTCTCTCCTTCATAAAATAGGAGGTTTAGAGTTTAAAATCAATGCTAATCATTCCTATGGTTCGCATAGGATAGGATAAGAAACCCTAACCCTAAATCTTCCTAGTAGAATGTGTCCAGCTTGCATGAGAGAATGTCTAGAATAGAGTGCACATCATGGAGAAAATTGGCTACATGTAAGCATGTGTCTTCTAGCCTTGGGAAAAGCACCCCATCTAAATTTGGAAGACTCCTCTCTCATGGGATTTGTCTATAGTTAGAATAGTAGCTAACTATAAATAAAAACAACAGACTTCCATGTCCAGAAAAGAATGCTAAAAATGGAAACTCTAAGGCTAACAAATGCATGCATGCTTGTGGCATGCTAAAAATGGAAACTCTAAGGTCGACACATGCATACACCCTATACCATTGTCTACACGATTGCACCCTCCTTATTGATGCACCTAAATTCACAAACATAATTGTTGCGCAAAGGAATCGAGGCAAGGATTTGTTGCAACTCACCAATGCTGGAGGAGAATCAATAGTGAAGCAACAAGGAAAGTTCACAATCCCTCTTTGCAAGGAAGGTGTTCTCCACCAAGCCAAGTCACTCCCTCAACATCTGAAGCTTCCCCTTAGCCAAGGGTTTACTCAAAATCTCTGCCACTTGCAAATTTGAAGGAACATAATCAAGAACTACTGCTCCCTTCTTAACTGTGGCTTCGAGGAAATGGTATTGAATATCTATGTGCTTGGGGCAATCGTCAAACATTGGATTCTTAAAGAATCTAATACAACTTTGATTTTCATAGTATACCACAGTGGGCTCCAATGTCTAATCGATCAACTCTACTATCAACTTGCAAAGCCATATGGCCTCACAACTAGCAAAATTAGCCACCATATACTTGGCCTTTGTTGAACTAAGTGCAATTGTTACATGCTTCTTGCTAAACTAGGATATCATACACAATTGCACGCTGAAAAAACGTTTAAGTATTATTCCTAGCACTTGCATCCCCTACTCAATCAAAATAAACAAAACCTTGCAACATCAACTAGCCATCTCCCACATACCTCAAGCCACAATGCATTGTGCCCTTCAGATATCAAAGCACGTGCTTTGCAGCAATCCAAAGAAATTGCCTAGATTCAACCATGAACTAGCTCAAAGTATTCATTGTAAAACATATATCAAGCACGGTATTCACAAGATACATAAGGGAACCAATCCACTACCTATACACAAAGGATCTACCAAATCTAAATCTAAATCGGCATGTAACTTCAAACTTGGAACCATAGGAGTGCACAAGGGTTTACAATCCAACATCAAAAATCTCTTCAAAATATCTATTGTGTACTTCCCTTGACCGGGGAAGACCTCACATATACCTTGTCAAAACTCTATGTTGAAATATTGTAACTGCAAAGAATATTCTACTTATTATTGAGTTATTATCTTATAGATCAATCCCCTTTTGTGGATTTATCATGTCGAGACTCTTGTATGACCAAATCCCCTTTTGTGGATTGGTCAAACCCTAAACATATGTTGCTAATTGAGAAGTCGACCCCTAGGCCTAATTAAAGTGGTTTTAGCCACTAGTTGGAGAAATCGGCCCTGCCCAATGAAGAGACACCACCCTAGCGCTCCTCAGCTAGTATAAATAAGAGAGGCTAGCGCCTCATTCACTCACTCATTCAAGTCACTCATCTAGTGCGCAAGTTTGAGGGAAGCTACAGTTGTCGGAAGAAGGAAGAGAGAGGTGCATTGCTTAGTGTTGGATATTCTCTTGTGGTTGGTCTTTTATCTTGGCATTGTATTGGCAATCTACATTAAGGAAGTTTTTGCTAGGTTTTCTCCCCCATGAGGGTTTCCCAGGATAAATGTTGTGTACCTTGTGATTGTGTATCTTTAAGTGATCCTGCTTATGCTATTATTGTCTAGTAAATTGAAAAGAACTTAATAGCAGCTCTAAATTTAACATGGTATCAGAGCTTGACTGAATAGAGCACCTTTTACTGGGTTACCAAAAACGTCATTATTGTTGTACAAGAAAATTAGGACTTTTTGTTGGAAGAGAATTTCATCCTAAAAACCATCTAGGGAAGTGTGCCCTATCCTAGCAAACTCATTGGCAGCTTGAGCGCACCTTTTTAGTGGCCAGAGCCTCCGGAAAGTGAAACCCTAGTTTTCATTGGTACCAGAAAACCAGGAAACCAGAACCAGTACCAGAAGTACCAGTCCAGATTTGGGTAGGCCCAGTTTCAAGGGGTAAAATTTGGATTTTCAGAAAACAGACTGCACCAAGCTACTCACCTCAGCCAAGCGCACCTCCTGGTAAGTTCAGATCTAATTTCTAAGCACTTTCATTTTTTGGTCATTTTCCCAACTCCAGGTCAAAATGTCTACAAGCACCAAGCTTGTTGACAAGTTAGAAGGTGTGGATAACTTTCGTGCCTGGAAGTATAGGATTGCACTCATTCTTGAACAAAATGACCTTGCAAGATTAATCAAGGAAAATGTACCAGAACCCGCAGATGCTATAGCTAAAGCAAAGTACCAGAAAGATGTGGTTAGGGCCAAGAGAATCATTGCAGACTCTATTAAAGACAACTTAATCTCTCAAGTGTCTTCTAAGAATACTTCAAAAGAAATGGTTGATGCCCTAACCAAAATGTATGAAGGAAGGAACATTAACCAGAAGATGAACTTGAGAACCCAACTCAAGAATACAAAGATGCAAAAAGGAGAAATCGTTCATGACTATTTCTCTAGGGTTTCTCAATTCAAGGAACATCTAGAAGCAATTGGAGACAACCTAGATGAAGATGAACTCATAATGACAACTCTTAATTGTCTCACGAGACCTTGGGATGCCTTCATCCAAACTATTTGTGCAAGAAAGGAGAAACTCCAATTTGACAGTCTTTGGGAAGAATGTGTTCAAGAAGAAGCAAGAGTAGCTAACCGATATGCAGTTCCTTTAAGAGATGAATATCTAGCCCTAGTTGCTCATGCTAAAGGAGGAAAGAGAAGGTCTCACTTCAAGAAGGAGACCGACCTACATAAGGAATCTCACCCTCCAAGGAGATTTCAGAAGTTTCAGAAAGGTCAAAGAAGAG
>SNQJ01S0156123.1:10685-22342 GCA_010110895.2 Picea sitchensis | reverse complement strand
TCAAAGTTTCAAACCGAGGTCAAAAAGAACAAAAAAATGAACATAAAAGAATGCTGGTAAAAAAATCAGACCTATAAATTGTTCTATGACCCATGAAAAATTGATAATAAAAGGCAAGCAGTATGCACTTTGCAAACTCTTGCATAAATCTCGAAAAAAAAGCTGGTTACATAGTGGAATTTTAACAAATACCTAGGAATATGAAAACCACACATAGAAATCAATCCCCACTCCAAGAAAAAATCCATTGATGGTGATAAAAACAATTGTTTAGCCCTCTTAAAATCAATGGACAACAGGAAAACAATGTCCTTATCATCCACGTGCTTACTTTCTTGAGCAAATACAGTTAAAATATCAATCGAACCACCTATTTCTAGGCTCCTTGCAACTGCATCATCTAAGTTCTCCAGAAAAGTTGCCGCAATTATGTTTGCTAGGATCAATCCCGAACTAGGACAAATCAATTTCGCCTACCGAAAGAACTAAATGCTTCCATTTGTTGACAAAACTGAGGGCTCTTTAGTGGTTCTTAGAAAGCTTCATGAGTCCAGGTACCCTCTACCAAACAGGGTGTGAGTTGTTCTTCCAAAGAGAGTTGTTCCAGCAAATGGTAAAACTAATGCAAGCTTCAAAATATCGCATAAACTGGACCCTGTACCTTGTGCCACTAAAATGTTCCCTTCCAGGCTACTTTATTTAATCTGCAAATTTGCATGATCAAGAGGTCCAGCAGAGGGGTTTAAATATTCATGCTCACATGCATTTGCATCTCTTGAAGAAACTTCAATTCTAACAGCACGATCTAAGGTTTTTGATATTTGGAGAGCTGCCAAGTACTTATAAGAGACTCCAAGCTATGCTATCTGGGAAAATGGCTTAGAGAAATTTTGGCAACAAAAGCACTGCAAAACATCTCGTTGTACTTCACCAAGATCAGTTTATTCTTCTCATTACCATTGTGACAGCCTCATCAAGTGCCCTTTATAGTGCCTTTGCTCCAAATTTACATGCGCTTGAAAATTTAAGCAAAAAAAATTTGGAATTACAACTTGCAAAGAGAAGAGAAAGAAAGTATGATATTATCCAATGTGTATTAAAGAGATACATCAAAACAATATCTTGTGACTGAGATATGATATCGTCTTTTGCATAACTCAAACAAATAGTCCAAATTATTGATGACAAAATAGACTAAAACAAGAATATTGATGAAGACTTCGTGCAACAATGATCAAACTTAGAGTTTGAGTGGAAAATTTGATAGAGTTTACATAACTTAGTACTTTTAAGTTATGAATGGTTAATAATATAATAAAGTAAAGTTATGAATGCTTGATAATTTAATAAAGTTGGAGGGGGAACCTAGAAAAGGGAACTTGAATTAGGACGAAGATTTGAAGCTAGTTAGGGTTTAACTGTGAAATATTCCAAATACTGATTTGGCTATCTGACTGAAGTTTCTTTGGGTTTCTGAATGCGGTTTCAAGGATTCTGGATCCGGTTTAGTTTATTCTCATAATGTTTAGGGTTTTAAGCTTGTTTTCACTGCATCCAAATAGTTTTGCTGCCGGAACAATGTTCTTTATTGCATTAATGGTAAAGATTGAACTTACAATAAATGGAATACTGGAATATAAGCAAAACACTGCTAAACTGCTCAAAACTCTTCTGATTGATCTTCATAAGTCTAGATCTAACCTGGAATACACATGCATGCAAAGGAAATACTAGATCTGCTACATATGGGAGTGGGTTTGTTGCATGCAAGTCCAAATAAGTTGTTGAATGGAAGATACACTGCATGCACGGTGAAATATGTTGCATGCACTGAGAATACGTTGCATGCAAGTCCAAATATGTTGTTGGATAGAAGATACGTTGCATACACGGTGAAATATGTTGCATGCACTGAGAATACGCTACATGCAATTCTAAATATGCCACTGGATGGAAGATGCGTTGCATGCACAGTGAAATATGTTGGATGCACTGAGAATATGGAGCATGCAAGTCCAAATATGCTCCTAGATGGAAGATACGCTACATGCACGGTGAAATATGTTGCATGCACTGAGAATACGCAGCATGCAAGTCCAAATATGCTACTGGATGGAAGATATGTTGCATGCATGGTGAAATATGCTACATGCACTGAGAATACGCAGATATGTTGTTATCTAATGGGATAGCATCCCTCCTGAACTTCCACGCCTCCCTCTGGATCAATCCGGTAACTCCCATGCCCTCCAAGCACCAAGGGAGAATCTTTGAACCTCCTTGACTGATGTGAATCCCTCTGAATGGATCCAATGTTGTATCTGTTGCAATCCTGAAGAACGATGGAGAATCTGGATGATCCTCCTGACTAACTAGATTGTGTCTTCAAACACCGAAATCAATCAATATGGTGGTTTCTCCCTGGAAATCCACAAAAGTCCAATAAGTCGCCTAACTGCTATCTACAATCCAATTCTCAATCTCAATATTCGATAATGAGAAAAATTAGGATCTCCCCTTTATACTTGATCCTCATTCTCATTGCTCATTCACTTTATTTAATTAAAGTGACTTTCCTAAGTTTTGACTTTAATTATTCTTTTAAGTCACTTAATCACCTTTTTTCCACTTTATTACTTAATGTCGCTTTCAAATTAGACTTTTCTGGTAAATGACACTAAATAATTCTTTTAATCCCTTGTTCTCCCGACTATAGCCTATGGGTATAGGCTATTGAGTCGTTCCTCCTGGAGCCATCACTGGGAAAGGGACATTACAGTCCTCCCTTCCAGAGATTGTTTGTCCTCAAGCAATGTCATCACAACCTGACGCTCCATCGATTGAGCCAAGCTGAAACTGAAAATGATACCAGGGTCCCAAACCGCCCTGGAAGATGTGAAGCATCCTCCACTCAATGTGAGATCCAGCAAGGTACGGACATAAGAGGCCTCCTGAAAACTGTCGCTAAGTAGAACAAATCAATACCGCAACAACTCAATCAACCCCTCAAAGAACTGCTCTACGAGGTGTTAAAATTAGTGCAACTGCAAGAGTCATTCTTCGGAGGATGACAAAGACCCTAGCTGCAATCTAGGGCCCCCAGTGCACTCTTGGGGTTCTTGGTCGGGGACCAAGTAGTTAAAGCCATCGAAAAACACCCTAATTGGGCCCCCAGTGTATTGTTGGGGTTCTTGGTCAGAGACCAAGCAGTTTGATGATATAATTCCCTAGATGTGTTCAAGGAATCCTTGCTTAGCGCTTCGATTGATCCTTGGTTGTGTACCTTAGTGGTTAAGACCCTAGTTGTGATCTAGGGCCCCCAAATGTGTTTTGGGGTATCCTGGTTTGGGACCATGCAGATTCTTGGTCTGAGTAACAAGCTGAGATGATATGTGACCTTCTTCTCTCCCGGGATGGTCCATGTGACCTAGGAGCAGTTAAGAAGAAAGGCATGATCACATCACTATCCTTCCTCGTATGCTAGGATGATAAAAATCTTATAATCTATATCTTGGGACTCATGTGGACAAAATGCCATTAAAGAAGGACTTGACTTTTGACTTTGTCTTATTGTTTATGAAACCCCTTGCTTGAGTTTTGCCTCCTAAAGTTATGTTTATGTGTAGGTTCGAATTTATATATTGGACTTTACTTTCTCCTAAAGAAAGTTGGCCACCTTGATCTTGAAACCTTCCTGATCGATTTGATTTATTTTGTTAACTTACTTATGCTCTATTGGATCTTACCACTTGACGTTTTAATTGGTAAAATATTATTTGGGGTTAACCTAACCCTAAAGCTATGGCAAGTAGACTAATATGTTAGCCCTACCTTACCCACCAACAATCTATATAAAGGAGTGGTCTCTCCCTCCCTTGACACACTTGGTGCTTGTGATCTACCTTCTCCAAGCTGAGTTTGACACTAAGGATTGTTGCGGCTCCTTTTTTGGACAGGGTTACAAGGGTCTTCTCTTGCATGTTCTTGGTATGCTCCAGCCTGTCGTGGGTCTATCCCTGCTAGCCGTGTCAATTTTGTGCTTGCCCCTGGACTGTTGGTGTCTTCCCTGTTTGTCGTGGGTTTCTCCCTACTTGTCGTGGGTTTCTCCCTGCCAGTCGTGATTGTTTTGTGTCAGCCGCTTGGACCTTTGGTGTCTTCCCTACCTGTCGTGGGTTTATCTCTGCTAGGCATTGAGGTCTCTTGTTGTTGTTGATACTCTTGTTGGTCTGTTGGTGCCGCCTTGATGTTTTGATGGTGTCGCCCTTGATGTTTTGTTGTGCAGCCTTGAATTTGTGCCTTGTGACTAGTTTATTGAGGCTGATATTGGACCGTTGGTATTTGCCTCTGTTTGAAGTAGGCACCTGTGTTTAAAGGTCGGGCTACATGTGTTAAATCAGCTTAAAGTTGATTGTGGCTTTGCTTTTCCAGCCCTAGGTTGGACAATGATCTGTTTTCAGCCCTAATACTCGGACTGCGGTTTGGGTTGTAGCTTTCCAGCCTACTGAGTTTTTGGTTTCGATTTCCTAACCTAAGAGTCCTTCTTGGCCATGTCCCTATGTCCATGAGGAGATCTACCCTGAGGGTTTGATCTATGATTTTCCAAGCTTTTTCTGAGCATACATTGGAGGAAGGCAACATCAGCTAATTAGGTACATTTGTTCTTCTTCTACAGCTATGGTAATACTCAGATTTGAATTATGTATGTTGTTTACTCACTAACGTTGTTAGGTTATGCATCAGAATTTTAATGCTTTGTTGATCTTAAATTGCAGTAGCTAAGGATTTGAAATCTATAAAATATTTTTGTTTCTAGCTAGCCTATTGTCTTTGCCCTTAATTTCTAAAATGGTATTAGAGCTTAGGACGAGAAAAGAGCTCATTTGTGGAAGACTTTTGAGCCTGCGTAGATCCGCTATTAAGGGTTTACTTAATCAGATAAGTTTGTTTTTTTTAGATATCTCCTGTAATCAAACTTTAGTATGGCTTTATCTTTAGTCAAAGCAGAAGATAGGCTTGAAGGGGCTTCAAACTTCAATGCCTAGAAGGCTAGGGTCTTAAACATCTTGGAAGAAAGTGATTTGGATGAGCTGGTTACCAAGGTAGTGGAAGAACCTACTACAAATGCAGGAAGAACAGCCTATAAGAAGAGGCAGGCCAAAGCTAAGAGGGTCATTTTTTACTCAATTAAAGATAGTATGATGCCTCTTATTGGTCACCTAAGGACAACAAAGGAATGCTTTGATGCCCTAGCCAACTTGTATGAAAAGAAGGCCCCAACTCAGAAGAGGACCTTGAAGAAACAACTACGTACATTAAATATGGGAAAGGATGAAACCATCTCTGCCTTCTTTTCCAAAATTGCCCAAACAAGAGATCAGCTTCCAGCAATTGGAGTTGTAGTAGATGATGATGACCTTGTGCAGACGGCAATAAATGGTCTTCCAGAATCATGAGAGACATTTCTCTCATCTGTAAATGGAAGAGAAGTTCAACCCAACTTCGAGAGATTATGGCATGATTGGTTGGAAGAGGAGGGCAGAATTAAAAGAAAAAATGAGCCCTCCATTGTGAAAGACCATGCTCTTTCCCCCAAAGCCAAGAAATGGAAGAGGTTTCCTCAGCACAAAGGCAAAGGTAAGAAACCTCAAGGTAAGCACTCTTATCCTCACTCTCATTTGTCTAAAGTAAGATGATTTAACTGTAACAAGCCAGGTCATTATGCAAAAGACTGCAGGAACCCTCCTTCAAAGAAGAAACGAAAAGGTAAGTTCCATGCTTCAGTTGCAGCTAAGGAAGAAGAGCCTCATAGAAAGAGAACCAGAATTGCCTCTAAAGAACAAGAACAATGCAGAGAGAGTTATCTTGTTTTAGCTCTCTCAAGTGTTGTCACCAAATCAAAAGAAATATGGTTAGTGGACAGTGGGGCCTCCAAGCACATGACAGGATTCAAGCAGAATCTTGTGAACTACCGAGACAAGAAGTTCAATGTGAAGGTAGAATTGGGTGATGATGGCACCTATGCCATCAAAGGAATTGGATCAGCCTCCTTTCAGCTTCAGTCAGGTAATGTACTTCATGTTAAAGAAATTCTTTATGTTCCTGGTTTAAAGAAAAATCTTATTTCAGTTGCAGTTCTAGAAAGTAAAGGGTACAGAGTGGCTTTCTACAAAGGAAAGGATCTTATGTGGCCCTCAAATGAAAGTATGAGCTCAACCAAGATAATTGGGGTTCAAGAAGGTGGACTTTACAAAGTCTCAGGTCAAGTTATTCAAGCATTAGCTCATGAGATGATCAACCCCTGTGAACTATGGCACAGAAGGTTTGGACACCTCAACTATGATGCTCTCCCAGGTTTGCAAAAGATGGTAACAGGTATGCCAGTTTTTCATTTTGAGCATGATAGTATTTGTAGAGGTTGTGCTCTTGGTAAAAATACAAAGAACCCTCATAGTAATAAAAAAACTAATGGCATTTTAGATCTTATTCATTCTGATCTCTATGGACCTATGACTGCACCGTCCATGAATGGTTGTCTTTCCTATATCATTTTTATTAATGACTGCTCCCGTAAAACATGGATTTATTTTCGAAAAACTAAAGATGAATCTTTCAGTAAATTTTAGGAATTTAAGAATCTTGTTGAGAATCAGACAGGTAGACATATCCGTGTTTTAAGAACAGATAATGGAAAAGAGTTTGACTCCCACAAGTATGATGATCTCTGTCGAGCTTCTCGGATTAAGAGGGAGTTGACAGTGCCTTACAATCCCCAGTAGAATGGGGTTGCAAAAAAAAAGAACTCGACAATTTGTGAGGTAGCCAAAGCTATGATGTATGATCAACATCTCCCGTTGTCTCTTCGGGTCGAAGTTGCAAGTACTACAGTCTATATTCAAAACATGTGTCCTCATAAAGCCTTTGAAGAGAAAACTTCAGAATAAGTCTTCACGGGTAAGAAGCCTTCAGTTGATCACTTGAGAATATTTGGTAGTCATGTCTACATTCATGTACCAAAAGAAAAGAGGACTAAGTTAGAGCCCTCTGGAAAGAAAGGCACCTTTGTGGGGTACAGTGAAACCCCAAAAGCCTATCGAATTTATGTGCTAAGGAAAAAATATATAGAGGTCAGTAGAGATGTGACCTTCCATGAGGAAGTTGTTTTTCATCGTTCTAGAGAGCTTCCCTGCGATACAGAGGAGCAGGAAACTCCAACTTCAGAGCATTCAGGTTCACAACTTTCAGATGAGCAGAGGGAGAAGGCCAAAGAGCCTTCAGTGGATCCCATAGGGGATTCTGTTGAGTTTCCCCTAGAAAAGCCTCCTGCCAAAAGGAGGCCAACATGATGTCGTGAAATTTTAAAGGAAGCAGAAAGGCATGCAGCACCTAAAGGTACTTTCAGAGAAAGCAAGAAGCCAGATAAGTACTCAGGTTTGATAGCTCAGTTGAATCATGTGATTAACTCCGAACCTTCCACTTTTGATGAGGATGCCAAGCATAAAGTATGGAAGGATGCCATGGTAGAAGAGTACGAGTCAATATTGAAGAATGATGTATGGGAAGTGGTCCCAAGACCACAAGGAAAATCAGCGGTGACCTCTAAATGGATTTACAAAATAAAGCATGCAGTAGATGACAGTGTTGAAAACTACAAAGCTAGAATTGTGGCTCATGGTTTCTCTCAGAAAGAGGGGATTGATTATGATGAGACCTTTGCTCCCGTTGCCAGGTATACCTCTATCAGAGTCATCATTTCTCTTGCTTCAATTTTTGGTTGGAAGCTTCACCAAATGGATGTTAATATTGCTTTTCGTAATGGTGAAGTTGAGCAAGAGGTTTATATCGAGCAGCCTGAGGGTTTTGTGATACATGGGAAGGAACCCCATGTCTGCAAACTCAAGAAAGTCTTGTATGGATTGAAACAGGCTTCGAGAGCTTGGTATGGAAGAATTGACAGTTTTCTTCAGAGTCTTGGGTTCTCCAAGAGTATAGCAGATTCTAACCTTCACATGAAGGTTGTTAAGAATCATCCTGTGATCTTGGTTTTATATGTGGATGATTTGTTCCTTACTGGTGAGGAACATCTGATAGCTCAGACCAAGAGGGAGTTGTCAGCAAAATTTGAAATGAAGGACTTGGGTCTTATGCATTATTTCCTTGGTTTAGAGGTATGGCAAAAACTTGGTGAGATCTTTCTCTCACAAGGTAGGTATGCAGTTGATGTGCTTCGCAGATTTGGGATGTTGGACTGTAAGTCCATGACCACACCTATGATTTCTAACCTGAAGAAGTTACATGCTCAAGCTACAAGTTCAGATCCAGAAGACCCTACAGTATATCGTCAAACCATTGGATCCTTGATGTATCTAGTACACACCAGGCCAGACATTTGTTATGCAATGAATGCCCTGAGTCAGTTTATGTGTGAGCCAGAACACATTCATATGATTGTTGCTCAGCATATTCTCAAATATGTCTGAGGGACTATAGCCTATGGGCTCAGATACACTTCCAGTGGAGGTGTAATGCTTCATGGATATTCAGATTCAGATTGGATGGGCAGTACAGTGGACCGGAAGAGTACTTCCGAATATTGTTTCAGTTTGGGTTCAGCTATGATATCCTGGTCTAACAAGAAGCAGGGCTCCATAGCCCAAAGCACTGCAAAGGCAGAATACATCGTTGCAAGTGATGCTAGTAAAGAAGCAGTATGGCTTAGAAAGTTGCTCTCAGATTTGTTCAATGTTGAGTTGGAACCCACAGTAATTAACTATGATAACCAGAGTTGTATAGAGCTCTCCGAGAACCCTGTGTTTCATGACAGATCAAAACACATTGAGATGATATATCACTATGTCCGGGGACATGGTGTAGAAGAACATTCTCAGTATTAAGTATGTTCCGACTGCGGAACAAACTGCAGATGTATTGTCCAAGCCCCTATCGTTGACAAAGTTTGTGTACTTTCGAGACAAGCTTGGTGTTGTTGAGAATGCCTCTCTTGCAAAGAGGGACTGTTAAAATTAGTGCAGTTGCAAGAGTCATTCTCCGAAGGATGGCAAAGACCCTAGCTATGATCTAGGGCCCCCAGTGCACTCCTGGGATTCTTGGTCGGGGACCAAGCAGTTAGAGCCATGGAAAAACACCCTAGTTGGGCCCCCAATGTATTGTTGGTGTTCTTGGTCAGGGACCAAGCAGTTTGATGATATAAGTCCCCAGATATGTTCCAAGGAATCCTTTCTTAGCGCTTGGATTGATCCTTGGTTGTGTACCTTGGTGGTTAAGACCCTAGTTGTGATCTAGGGCCCCCAGATGTGTTCTGGGGTATCCTGGTCTAGGACCAGGCGGATTCTTGGCCTGAGTACCAAGCTGAGATGATGTGTGGCCTTCTTCTCTCCCGAGATGGTCCATGTGACCTAGGAGCAGTTAAGAAGAAAGGCATGATCACGTCATTAGCCTTCCTCGTATGCTAGGATGATAAAAAGCTTATAATCTATATCGTGGGACTCATGTGGACAAAATACCATTAAAGAAGGACTTGACTTTTGACTTTGTCTTATTGTTTATGAAACCACTTGCTTGAGTTTTGCCTCCTAAATTTATGTTTATGTGTTGGTTCGAATTTATATATTGGACTTTACTTCCTCCTAAAGAAAGTTGGCCGCCTTGATCCTAAAACCTTCCTCATCGATTTGATTTATTTTGTTAACTTACTTATGCTCTATTGGATTTTACCACTTGACGTCTTAATTGGTAAAATATTATTTGGGGTTAACCTAACCCTAAAGCTATGGCAAGTAGACTAATATGTTAGCCCTACCTTACCCACCTACAATCTATATAAAGGAGTGGTCTCTCCCTCCTTTGACACACTTGATGCTTGTGATCTGCCTTCTCCAAGTTGAGTTTGAGACTGAGGTTTGTTGCGGCTCCTTTTTTAGACAGGGTTACAAGGGTCTTATCTTGCATGTTCTTGGTATGCTCCAGCTTGTCGTGGGTCTTGTTAGAAAGTAATGGATATGGTCTTTTAACCATAGACAATATAGCAATATTGTCACCTAACCATAGGCCGAAGCCACCCCCGAGCACCTTAACCTTGACAGAGAATGATTCTGGAAGCAAACCCTAGGCTTAATAGCCAAACAAAGGTGGCACACCTCTCTCCAAGGATAGTGCACGAAGCAAGAATAACAGAAACTAATCAGAGAGTCTAGCTCAGAAAACTGAAAATATAGATTGCAGAACTATCGGCAGTATTTGCTCCCAGAACTTGCGCACAAACTGGCCAACTGCAATGCACACAAGTGTACTTCTGCAGTTCTTAGAATACTGGCCAAAATGAAGACTAGCCTCCTATATTTAAATTGTTTCTGACAGACTGTCTGGGCCGACTTCTCATTCTGGGTGCTAATTTACTTAGTATATAACATTTCCTTTAGCTGAATTCTTCTCTTGGAGCCTAATAACCTAATACAAATCATTCTCTTGAGTCGACTTGTCTTCTAGGGTTATTAGCCAACTAATTAGGGTTTCTTCTTGCTTCCCGAAATATCCTATTCTCGTCAGGGTTACATGTGGAGGTAAATGCCTCCTGCAGCTACCATAATATCAACACTCCCTCCTAGCTAGGGAGGTATTTGAAGGCAATGGTCTTGAGCACAAACATACCATTGAATCGGTAGCATCATCATAGTCGTACAGACTATCTCATGATTAGATCATGAGCACCATCATCACTATCAGTGTCATCTGACAACATCAACTGCATCATCTCTCAAAACCATACTCCATCTGAGTAATCAGAGATGATGTTGAATAAGTCACTCACTCCAAGGAGTGATACAAAAGTCATTCTTCTAATCCGGGCATATGTCCTAGAAGAATAAATGTCCTAGACCATTTTCCGTCTGGAGAATCTCTATCCATCAATACACTGATCATCCATCTAGCTGATAATTATTTTCAATACTTCTGATAGTTTACAAGGCAATCAGAGCAATGTCATTCAATAGAACACAATTGTGTCTAGCCATAGTAGTACACAACTACAATCCAGTGGTACACTACCACACCAAGTAGCACACAACTACTTGATTAGTGACATATAGTCACAATCGATGGAACACATCCACCACAGTAGCATGCATCTACTGTTCTGAGACATATAGTCTCCATGAAAATCATATCATCTGATATCAACTTGCACGGAAAAACAATGTTATGATATAAACTGAATCATCTGGGCAATTCTTCCACTCACATCTGTGAGATCTGGAAGAGCATCTGCCCTCAGAAGGTAAAACATCAGTCATGAGCTACTGGACTATTCTTCTCAAGCAAGGAACAATAACTATCTTGATTTCTGAGCCTGGACCATTCACCTATCTTGGCCATTCCTCCGGCACTAAACAAAGTGTAACCTGGAGAGAATGAGTCTGCCCTAGGGAATGCCTGTCCCTGATTGTTGAACCTGGACCATTCACCTATTTGGGCCATTCCTCCGGCACTAAAAAAAGTGCAACCTGGAGAGAATGAATCTTCCCTAGAGAATGACTATCCGGACCATTTCCTAAGGAAATGATTGTCCTGCACCAACCTCCAAAACGGACCATTCTTCGAAACTGTGAGCTTCGAAAGAATGACTGTCCAACGAGGTGGAC
>SNQJ01S0156121.1:0-22343 GCA_010110895.2 Picea sitchensis | reverse complement strand
TACTCTACAGTTATTGGATAATAATGCTTCATTGATATAACACTTGGATTATATGGTTAAATTGCTCTATTACTGATTCACCCCCCCTCTCAGTAATCCAACAGTTACTAAAGGTGTTCATCCTCTATTGGAATACATGTGTTGTCTAACATGGTATCAGAGCCTATTTGAAGACCGACTCCTGTTGTAGATCGAGATCGTGAAGCCGAGTTGCCTCATCTCCATTTTCTGTCATTTTTGTACATTTATGGGTTGATAGGATTGCTCCATTATGTCTGGAGCGCTCTTTTCATTCAATAACACTTTTCGTTTCACTCGAAAATGTTTCCGTTTTCCCAAGATATGACCATTTCAGTCAGATCCAGAGCGAAATTTTTTTCTTGTGTGAAAAGAGTTTTTTTTAGCACGTTCTCTAAGACCGTCTTCCACAACAACAACTACAACAAAAACACCCCCAATCCTCTTGATAAACAATACAATATGTTTTTCTATACCATTTGTTTAAAATTTTCCTTATTAAGTAAGAGGTATTGAGTTCAAGTCTCTCTTTTTGTTACTTTTTTTGAAAAAGTTCATGCTAAAATTGTAAAGTGTATTTCACTTCAAGTATAAAAGTGAATCACTATTAGAGCTATTTATTTTGCATGAAACTTTTCTTTTATAAAGTAACTTCATTGTAAAATTGATCCCCACTTCTCTTTATAAAAGTGGGCCACTTCATAAACCAACTTACACCACCACGTGGTCCTTTGGTTACCGTTTATGTTTTTTTTTAAAAGGGCATAACTCTCACATCCAAAGTTCATTTTCAGTGTCGTTTTTTTAAAACCGCCTAACTTTTCGATATATTTCCATCCAAATCATCGGTTTGAATTTTTAAATCCATATTATCTACATATTTAATATGGCTTCTACAAGTAATCTCTTTCTTACCAACACCAACTACTTCCAATGGAAATCCCATATGGAGGATTTATTAAGAAGTAAAGGCTTGTATCGGATTACCTTGGGAAAGGAAACAACACCCAATGATGTTGATAAGAAATTCAAATGGGATAATAGGAATTAATAATCACGTGGATTAATTAGATTTTCCACCTCTCCTGATTTAAGGTTACACCTTCAATCAATTGATCAACCCAAAGAAGCTTGGGACAAGATTGAATCTGTGTTTGGTAAACACGTTATTATTCTAGCACAATAGTTAGAAAATCAAGTACTGACTTTAATTCAAAATGATTTTTCTTGCATTGAAGACTATCTATCTAAGTTTAAAACAATCAGAACTTTATGTGAAGAATGTAAAATAAATATAGAAGAATATCATTGCATCTATCTTATTCTTTCTAAGCTAGGTAGTGCATATTATGTGTTTGTATCTACCTTTTATGTCATGCAAGAGGATCTAGGAACAACTTATAAAAAAACCCAGTCTTGAGAACTATTTTGATGCTTTGATTAGAGATCAAGATAAGCGTGTACAACTTGGAGTGATTAGCATTTCAGGTACCTCCAACAAATCCTTATTTGTCCATAAAAAAGATAAACCCAAGAATCCCAAGAAGCAACATCCTTGCCACAACAACAAGAAATATAAGGGTTCCAAACCCACTTAGACGGCTTCTGCTCCTATTCGCGACAAAGGAGAAAAATATAAAAGTAAGAAGACTGACAAACATTGCAACTTTTGTGATAAAGATGGTCATGATGAGTCCAAATGTTTCAAGAAGATGGTAGGTTTAGAGGCAGTGATGAAGAAGCACAATATATGTATTGATTCTACTTCTTCTTCTTCTCATGGACATGCACTTTCTTCTTATAGTTTCTCCTTAAATAAAACTTCTACTTCTTCTTCTGATGAGTGGCTTATTGATTCTGGAGCATCTTATCATATGGCAAAGGATAGAGACATATTTTCTGCTCTAAATGATGTAACACCAAGAAAATATTCGTTGGTGATGATAGATCTCTTAGTGTTGAAGGATCTAGAATAGTTCAAGTAGAAAATGGTCATTTCAATGATGCATTATGTGTTCCAAGTCTTTCTTGTAACCTTCTATCAGTATATCAAATCACTCATTCAAATGAAGGTAAAACCATAGATTTTTCACCTCACCAAGTTGTAATCAAATATCTAAAATATCCTAAGCATGTTCTTGCAACTGGAATTGATGATGATATTAGCAGGTTGTACAAATTTGAGAACTTTGGGTCACCATATTTTTCATCGGTTTTGTTGCTTATAGCGATGACTTGAGAAAACTTTGGCATGAGCATTTTGGTCATATAAACTATCCTCATTGAAACAATTATGTAATCAACAGATGGTGGCTGGTCTTCCTCTTGTTTCATGCAGAGATGGTGTTTGTGTTGGTTGTGTTCTCAGCTTTGGTTCAGGACCTATCACTTGGGCCTATGAGAAACAATAGGATATTGCACTTTCTTCAGCAGAAGCAGAGTACCGAGCAACAGTAAATGCAATTCAGGAAGCTTTGTGGCTTCGACAGATCCTTTCAGAGTTTGGATTCCAGCAACAACATCCGGCCAGCCTTTGGTGCGACAATCAAAGTGCCATCAAGCTTGCCAAAGACCCAGTTCAACATTAGCGCAACAATCACATCGAGCTACACATGCACTTCATCAAAAAGCTCATTCATGATCAAGTTATTGAAGTTCTCTTTTTCCCTACAAAAGATCAAGTTGCAAACTTTTTCACAAAGTCTCTTACAGAAGTGAAGTTTTTCAAACTTCGATCTATGTTAGGAGTTTAGGAAGTTTTAATTAAGGGGGGATAGGCTATAATGCCTCCTTCCTTCTCCTATTGTGTCACTATTGTAAATCCTTCAATCCTATCCCAAGTTGTTCTTAAAGGGGGATGTTAGGATATTTAGACACTTAGGAGTTAGTTAAGATCTACTTGGACTAATGTGTTGTTAGGTAAAAGTGTGTTTCTTTAGTATGCATTTGTAGTTAGGAAATCCGATGGTCATGATATGTTCCCAACATAGAGTGCTCTGATGGTTCATATTCTCCTCAATATTAACGTCCATTGATCCATGGCTTAACACCCAATTGGTCCATGATCTCTATTCAAAGAGCATGGAGGGTCATTTGTTGATGATCAATTGTGAGAAAATATCTTGTAAAATATCTCTGTAATCTTTTTCTTTTGCATTAATAAACTTCTCCAAGTGGTTGTGTTGGTTGGGGTCGTGGATGTTTCCCTGTAGGATTTTTACCACGTCAAAACATCAGTGTGTTGATATTTGATCTGGTTGTGTGAGTGGTTACTGAAGGTGTTCGTCCTCTATTTGAATACCTGTGTTGTCGAATAGAGGTGTAGTGTGGACAAAGTATCCTTGGTTTTACCAAGCAACCAAGTGAGAAACATCATGGTGTTGCATGCCCTCAAGAGGTGTACAATCATAAGGCACACTATGGGGATGTGACAAATGGTATCAAAGCTTGTTTGTTGCATATTTTGATGAAGGGTTGTGGAGATATTCACTACTATCTCAACGATAGATGGTATAAAAACAGTTTGGTGTGTTTCACCACTCTTTCAGTCATAATAGTTGTAGTGGGATGCACTTGTTGAGAAGGTTGTTTTTTGCGAAGTCAAATCGGTGGGAACGTTCGCAGACTTGGTGAACCGTTCGGTAGAGCAAACTAGTTCATCATAGAATTTGCATCAGACTTATGCAAGAGGTTAGAATAATAGTGCGGTGGAAGGTGGATCTATGATCACATGTTGTGCAGATCGAGAGAAGAGTTTGTGGTAATACAAATCACTTGGATAGGGTGGGTGATCGCAAAACTCATTGTAGAGTTCATTGCAAAACTTTTTGCAGAGTTTGTCGCAGAAATTGTCGCAGATTTAATTGTAGAGGAAGACTTGGTTGGTTGATGTGTGACGAAAGTCAATGTCAGAACTATTGTGCACACCTTGAGAGACCATGCACATAGTTCATTAGGAGAACCGATAACTTGTTCAAGGTAGATGAACGTAGAATATATTGCACGACTTGTCATGGAGATAACTGTAGAAGTGATCACAGAAGTGAAACGTGGAGGTTGATAGTAGAAGTGATTGTGAAGGGGGGTCAATTCTGGGTTGCAAAAAGATGAAGTACTTGGGTGCATTGGATGACCTAAGGAGACCTAGAGTAGCTCCTCAGTAAGAAATTGGTTGGGCACATTTCCATCATGATGTCTTCATGTTGTGCATCACCAAGAATGGTAGTTGAGTTGAGTTGGGTTTTTGGTGGGTAGAATTTAACCTTTGGATGAGGTAGCTCTTCAAATAGTTACAATAATCAGTTAGTAGCAATATGACCTGACAATCAGGTGGTGGATGCATGGTGCCTTGAAGAGGAATCAGTCAAGGTGTTGAGATGGAAAAGCATTGGAGATGAGTTTGACTAGTTACATGTGAATTTTAAGACTTAGAAGAATTTATGAAGTGGATGGATGGACTCAACATTGTATCACAACGAAGGTCTTGTAAGATTTTGGAGCTACGGATGGTGATTAAGGGGATTTCATGCAAAGACTCGGTTTCTTGGGCAAGTAGAGGTCCAAGAAAATAGAATTAAAACATGGTTGCAACGAAGGATGTCGTTGAAAAGGTATGGTTGGTTTCAAGTTCTTTCATTTCCTAAGTGTCCCAGTGAGTTCTTTGAAGGGAAATCGGATGGCGTGGCGGTTCAAGTGAAATCTATTTCCACATTAATAATTGGAAAACTTGAGGGTGACTCAAGTGGTACATATTAGAAGAAGTCCTGTAGAAATTTTAGATGCCTTGATGGGGAGAATATGTGAATATCTTAAGGACAATTTCTTGGATGAGTCCTATGATGGGCTTAGGAAAATTTGGATGCAGTCATGGAGGTGGCTTGAGGAATACACCTAAATCTTCGACGAGGTGCATTGGGCAGGTCACTATGGTGAAGTGGGTAGTGAGGTCTAGACATGTTGAGTTTGACAGGATGGATGAGATGACCTGACACTTGGTGCCTTAGCCATATTATTCGGGTCATGCGATGACTTGAAAATCACGATGATAGTTCCAAATTTTGAATGCTTGCAGGAGGTGCAAGGAAGTTTCATTCTTGGAGACGGATGGAGTCAGCAAGGAAGTCGATGAAGAATTGTTGGTAGTCAAACTGAATGGGAATAATGCAGACCAAGTGACTTGGGTAGTGTTCGCTCACCTTTGGTATGGGACATTGGCTAAGGAAGAGTGCACCTTGGTGACTTGTGTTTGATTGTGTGATGACTCAAAGGTCTGAGGAGGGTTGTTGGTTGGATTTGGTAGAATTATTGGTGTGAACCTTCTTAAGGAATGGAAGTTCTTTGAGGTGAATCATTCTACCTGGAGCACTTTGGACAGATCGTTGGGATGTTTGGGGAGTGTATGCATGTTTTCCACTCATTGTAGATGTGAAGTTGTGTTGAGGTGACTTGAAAAAAGAAGGTGACTTGGGGACTTTCCTTCATTTGGAGGATTGTGTGGACAAAAGGATTGCAACATGAAGATATTACTTGGACATGAGAATTTCTCTTGGTTTGGGAAGCATGGTTGAGGGTGAATCCTAACCATTCCAAGGCATATAGAAGTAGATGCAACAACATGGTTGGGTGATGAAGTAGTGAGGAAAAGGAAGTCTTGACATGCAATTCTTGGTGGAGAGATTGGATAACTATGCCATGAGGTGGACAATGGAGTCAGGTTGTTGCAAATGACTTTGTTTTGGCGTGACTTCATAGAGAAACAAGGTAAGGAAAAAAATTTCCTTGGTCTGATGGTTGTGTGAAAGGACTGAATTGTGAAAGGAAGTGACCAGTTTATGCATGAGGGTGTGTAGTCTCAAGGACAGTGACAAATGGACTGGCCATTCAACTAGTTCACGTCTTGGGCAAGAACAACAGCATGAAAAGTGGTTCAAGAGTATAGACGCACTAGTAGGTTCAAAGTGAAACACTTAGACATTGTGGATGATCTCCTTGACGAAGATTGGGTGATGGAAACAATAGTGAGGTAAGAATGGACACTTGTCTTAGTCTTTGGAATTGGACGAAGTGATGAAAATGTGACAAAAAAATATTAATTTCGGACATGGGGAGGCACATATCAAGACTTGGATGCAACAATTGGATTGATCACCTTACTAGTACAGGACTTGAGATGCACAATGTGCAAAGACATGGCATGTTTGGTTTAAGTATGATCGCAATAGTGAGTCGTGAGGATTTCAACACTTAGGAGAAACTTTGAAGTGAAGTAGGAAACAATCAATTGTAACAGGTAGTCACAATAGTAGCAGAACAAAACAACAACAAGACAACAAAATCATATCATATCATGTGGAGTTGGGTGCAGTACAGTTTGATTTGTGGAAACTTGAGGTTTCCACTTCGCAAGGAAACTTGGGGTTTCCACTTTGGCAAAATTTGGGGTTTCCACTTGGCATGAAACTTGGGGTTTCTAATAGACTTAGTTGCACTGGAGGCATGATTTCGGGAAGATACTTGGAGATCACATATTTTGTGGATGTTGTCGAGGATGGCTATGACTTGAGGTGGGGGAGGATGTAAGTTCTTTGACTAGATGGGCCCAGAGACCTTCACCCAAGTCCTCAAGGAGATGGAACTTGGGGTTGCTCTGGCACCCAAGTTGGGAAAGTGGACGCCTTGGGCATACAAACATGCCAAGGGGATTTCCTAAGTATGAGGCGACCAAGATATTGGGGTGCAGTGGAATGAAGGTTGCACCAAGGTTGGGTGTGTCAGTGCCAAGGGGAATGACGGTTGATAAGCACATGGGTTTTTTTGCATGACCAGGTCCATGAAGGGGCATGATGATTCGTTTGGACATGGGTCAACAAAGGGGTACGACACCTCTAAAGGATGCGATGGTTATAGATGGTGACCTTTGGAGTCCCTATAAGATAACAAGGGTGCACAACCAAGGAAGGAATATTTTGAAGATAAGGAGAGCAAGAAGATATATGTGGTTCTTAGGCAGACAAAGAGGGTGGGCCCCCTCAAGGAGCCAAGTCATTCTACATGGGAGGACTTGTGTTTCCTTAAGGAGGATTCAATGGAAAAATTTTGGGGAGATTCTTTTGGGTTGATTTTGGGGAAGTCTAGAAACACATGTATGTTGGAGGCATGTGTGAGGAAAAACCAAAATCCATGAGGTCTATGAAATGAAGAGACAACACATTTTCGGTCAAGGGAATTTATGAGGTGCATCGCAGGAGGTTGTGAACATGGTTGTGACAGAGAGTCTTGGTGGCGAATATGTGTATGAGTGTCTTAGTGAGGTGAGGCGAGTCATGTGACTCTGTCGAAGTTGTATACCAAGATGGTAGTGCTCATATTGTAATTATTTTTCAATAACAAAGACTTAGTTGGGTGTTAGGAATGGTTTGTGTCTCCCACACTATATATGTGTTTGTCTTTTGTTCGTTCCACAGGTCTCCTGGTTTCTCATGGATGTATGCTTAAATATGACTAAGTGTTAAAGTTGTTAACAAATGTTTAAGTATACAAGAGTTGCACTAGAGTAGGAGTGTGACTCATTGGTATCCTAGAACAGAGTATGGGTATTCTCTAGGTGAAGAGGCGTATTCTGGACGAAGTATCTTTGGTGTTTCCATGCAACCAAGTGAGAAACGTGACAATGTGACACGCCCTCAAGAGGTGTATGGTCGTAAGGCACACTATAGGAACGTGACAATATACAAATATCACTTACAATTCAAAATTTTCACTTATATTAGTATGATGTAATTAATTCTTACAACATATATCATGACATAAAGAAATATAATGTGAGAAAATTAAGCAGCATCAAAGGACTATGCCTTTATCTTTCTTAAAATAAATTACAACACATATTACAAAGTTTTTCAAGCATGTTGTGAAGCCATGAAACACTATAGTCTTTTACAGTTCTTTATTGTATGCTTCTCTTTGTCTACTTTCTTAGTGTGTCCTCCACATTCTTGCTCATACTATGTAACAACTAACAACTAGTGGAAAAGTGGAACCTTTTAGCTCCTTCTGCTAGGATTTTTGAAACTAGAAATAGGATTAGGTTTAAGGTTTCAAAACCCTCTTGGAACACCAATCATGCTTCTAGAAGTCTCTAGTCGGATTCCACATGTTATTAACTCCCTCCATATTTGAACAATGGTGAGATAACATTGTCACTACTTGGTCAGGGAATAGTTGAACCACTACATTATTTGGGCCATAACGTTCACATATAAAAAAAAAAATTGCGAAAATAAACTATTGTTGGAAAGTTATCAACCCAAAAAATTAAAAACAATATCCCAATTCCTAGGTCCTTAATTTTATCACCCCCAAAATTCCATTTATTTGGCCCTCAAACAAAGCAATTACCATTTTGGTTCATAAGTGTGACTTTTAGGTTCCAACATAGACCATACCCAACCAATCGGAAATGCAATATTCCCTTCCCTAAATCATAAATTAAGTTATATGGTAACTATATAGATCCATTTTGAATAATCCCTCCCCATTTTGGGATGCTAATGATATCCAAAGCTTTATTTTTGAAGGAGATCAATAAACAATTCCTCATCTTTTTCTTGCAGTACCATTTGGCCTTGGCTAGTAGTTGACCCTTCAAACCTATATGCTAAAGTGATTCTTGACCCATTCCAGTCAATCTAATTTTTTTTGTAGAACTATGTCCTCTAGTGATTCTTCATGTGGATATAGTGCCAAACATTTTATGGAAAATAAGCCTTGGCCATCTTCATCCGCGTTGAGCATTGATAGCTCATAGAGTTTCGGGCTTTCTACATTTACTACAAAGTAAATGCCCATGTAAGGTGGAAGACAGTGTTTCCTACCTTCTCCAATATTTTGAAAGGCCTATATCTCAAGGCTTTGATTTTCTTCCTTGATCCATGTAACATTTCCTTATTAAGGTGTAACCTAGCTCCATCTCCTACATTGAAGGTCTTCTCAATGTTGTGTTGGTTATGTCTAACCTTTTAATTCTCTTGAGACTTTTTTAATTTCTCTTGAAGTTGTAAGTGTATTTGACTTATCATGACTATGACCTTTTTTACCTTTGATGCATCACTAACTTCAAGATGCTACCCCTACTTCAATATGTCCATATACTATATCCAATGGTATGTTCACTTAAGACTATCATAACTTTTGATTGGAATGTCCGATTGAGCTTATTCAAAATGCATTGGAAGAGGAAACACATAATATTATATGGAAATAAGTATTATAACTATTTTATATCATTATCATTAATATACTGAGGTTGTAAGCTAAGGGTTGGGATTAGACCTCAATTAAGAATCAATGTAAATACCTAACTTTACGGGAAATGAAGATAAGATGATATCAATCCTATGGAATGGTTGAGGATGGTAAAGAAATATGTTATGAATAATTCAATGGAGTGAAATTAATTTTTTGTGTGAAGCTTAGAAGTGGTGGATGATTATTGATGATGATATTAAATATAACATCACATGGGAAGAATTTGAAAAACTCTTCATAGATAAATGGATTAAGGATACAAAAATGGAGGTAATGTACAGAATTCAAGATGAGTTAAAATAAGCAAAGGAAGAGATTAATAGGAAGGGTGAAGATCTATCTAAGATAAAATCCATTAATGAATCACTCATTAAGGAGGTTAAGAACCTAAAGCAAGAAAAGAGTAGCAAAGTAAAGTGGGAAAAGGATGATTCAAGGGAAGAATTGAAAAGGAAAGATGAAGAGGTATGTATATTATGAAACCATGATAAAAAGTTATTGGATGACGTTAAGATATTGAAATAAGAAAAGAAGAATTGTCAAAATCAGGAAGAAACAAGGATATTGGATGAAGAATATACCAAAAGACTTGAAGAGGAAATTTGTAAGAAGGTCGGGGAATCCATAAATATTGATGAGATAAAATCAGAAATGCAATCCAAAATTGAAGGACGTCAAAAATTGATAAATGGGGTGGCATTGCAGCTTCAAAAGGAGAAAGAAGACAAGATTCAAGAGGGTCACCAGAAGATACTTGAATAAGTTAAAATCCATCTATAGGATGTACATACCAAATATGATGGTATTATATCCAAGGCTAGAACAATCAAAGAGAAAGCAAGGAAGATAGAGGATTCCATTTTCCTTGAAAATAATTTAAAATGAATGCACATGCATTATGAATAAAAATTGTCAAAAGTGGAACCATAATGACACCCTCGTTACTATGAAACATTTCAAGGAAGACAAGAAGGTTGATATCATAATTATGAAGGAAGAATATGGAATACTCGTCAATATTCATGGAACAAGGCATCACAAAACCACTCTTCAACAAGATATTATCAGAGACCAACAACCACTACAAAGTGGAGGATCTACAACAAAAATACATGGAATCAAAGGAAAGAAAATTATGCAACAACTAGACACAAAGGATTAATACTGAAAATAATTGATTTTGGATGGATAGATCATCATAAATGGAATGAAGAAAGAAAGAACATAAGAAAATCATATTACTTGGTTTCATCACATGTGAAACCTTTAATTGCAAATCTTTGAGGACAAAGATTTTTCGAGGGTACTTTGTTATGACCCAGTGGGGGAATATATGGGGCTAAATGTATATGATATGACCCCAAGGGGAGGCATATATGGGCCTAAATGTACATTTAATGTGTAAATATATATGTAATGGGGTCGACCTAATAGTAAAGGGGCCTTATGTGCAAGTGTGAATAGGTATATATAAAGATCATGTATTCATTATTATAGACAGGTGAATTATGTTGTATGAATGTATTTGGTTATGTGGAGGAGGTTCTCCTATTATTTAAGGAGTTATTATGTAACTTATCTATCTTGGAGTTGTGATCCATGCTCAAATTTTGTACGTTAAAACATAAATTCAAATCTAAAATAAAAATTCAAATTTTGAATTATTTCTTGAAGTTTTTAAATAACATAGATATTTCCTGATTTTTTTCATTTTTAAATAATATTTTTCTTTAGAATTATTATTATTATATAAAAAAATAAATTCATTGTTGTGTTTCGACAGGGTGGATCAATCCTAAACTGTCAATCCTGACGCATATCAACATCAACGATTTGCAGGATTTCAGGGATACAGAGTTGCGCAATGTTTAATCGAGACAACGTTCCCATTCATGGCTCCATTTCAAGACTTCGTCCTTCGGCATTATTTGAAGTTTTTGTTTCGATTTATCTCAAATATCTAAATTCTCGAAGCCCGAATCAACCCAACGTTCTATCTTTCCCTTAAAGTTTCTACCCTTATATTATTATTTTCCCACTCCGGGACTTCGCGCTTCGAGATTTCAAACTCAACGTTTATTGAACCTTTTAATCCCGAAGTCATGGAGCTCCAGAGCCCTGAAGTTATGGAAGACACATTCATAAGAGAAAATACTTAGCTGACATTTCCTATGCCACCTATCAGTCTTACTACATGGAGACACGTGGCACTTATTCTGACATTTTTGGACACGTAATTTGCACATTTCAGGATGACATGTGTCATGCATGTTCATATGACACATCATCATATGTGACATAATCATGCCACGTCACTCCGACATATCATTCTCTGGGATATCACATTGTTAATAGATCCTATAAGTCCCAAAGGCCCGAATTTCTGAAGTAATGATTATCTTAATAAAACTCGATTAAGGATAATTAAATCACTTCACGACTTTAGACTTCGTGATATGTTTAACATTCCCTATTCAAAAGCCTAGAATCCCTAAATTCCCAAGGTGTCAGAGTATGTATTCTCACTAATCGGGATTGTTAATGATAACAAAAAATGATTAGGGTAATACATTAGAGTAAATTTTTCCACCATCAAGTAATAAATTCACCAACTTTCTAGCATTATGACCCTATCGTTCAAATGTTAAGTATTAAATGTAGAATTGATGGTGTGTTAAATTCTAATTTGATAAATATTTGAACTCTACTCCATCTTTGTATTTGCATTCGTATATGTTATTTTTTCCTGTAGGAGAAAATATTGTTGACGAGAAGTCATGGTGCCTTGCAGGGGAGCAAGAAAGCCAGTCCAAGACTAGTCTACAGAGGAGTCGAACCCAAATTCTGATATTTATTTAGATACAACTACTTGTTTAACATGTATCATTAAATCCTAGGCCTAGGTTTATGAAATTTTTGAGGAAGAGAAATCCATTGTTTTTTATGATGCAAACGAGGAGAAATATGTTCTAAATACAAACAGGCTCAAGGATGTTTCCAAGTCGGAACTACATAAGGTTGCAGCAAGGCCAAAGTTATTTCCCTACACATACATGATATGTTGGGCTCTTGAGCATGTTGATATATCGACTAGGACCATCTACAACCATCACAGAACTATTCTCGGCTCTTTTCAACTTGAAGATATACAAGTAATTTATAAGCTGACCAATACTCCCAAATATGTCTACAATGAATAATTTGTGAAAAAGTTTGAGAAAGAAGAATGTGTAGATTATGACAAAAGCATACATGATATAATTAAAACTTGGTGGGAAAATTAAAATAAATTCAAAGTAGATAGGCATGGTATATACTCCACATATTCGTGTGATGCACATATTATGTACATTGCTATGTGCTTTGTAGATTGTATGGAAATAAAAAACCTACACATTTCACCATGGATTGGGTCCCTATTATTCATGAATTTGTATAGGGTTTCACTTCTAATTGGGGAAAATTTATTTCTAACAACTTGGTCAAACAAATAGGGATTTATACAAGTCAGAATTCTAAAGGTAAACTAGCTCCCTTTTATATGTCGGTGTATATTATGGATTCTATATGTTACAAAACCCCTTTCTCATTGATGAATTGGAGTTGGACTCCAAAATCTCCCAAGCCAATACACTTCTATCATTCTAAGTTGTGGGAGGAAAATTAAAAAGACCATTTTTATGAAATTTTCCATAATGTTTTCATCCCAATTCATGAATTTATATATGGTAACCCTCCTCTAGGATCTCTGAGCAGATTATGGGAAATTTAGGTGCAATTGTGTACTGGTATATCGAGGAGAGTCTTTCCTATATCATATTTTATGGTTGTTTTGCATATCCTCATGCTTTACCAAAATTTCTACCAGATAGAGTCATTTGCAGGGAAGTGGCATACCAAACAGTTTCTGCAGGAATAACCAAATAATTGAAGGTAGCATAGAAAAGGGTATGGACAACTTATCCCATACAGGTTGGTGAATATTCCTTGTTAGATTTTGTACATGATAAGGTTGAAGATTCATGCTTGGAAGATATTTCATTGTCTTCCATTGAATTCAAAAGGCATCCACATACAGTGGTTGAAAATCAATTGGCTCAGTTTAGCATGAAAAAGTATTTTCATGAACATTCACCATTTGATGATATTTTCAAAGCGAAGTCATATGATGAAGTTCTTTCCAGAATCCAAAATCTCTCTAATAAATAACAATTATATTTTCTCAATTTTCAAAAGCACGGGAGAAGTTGTCTACCAAATATTTTATGAGTAGAGAAAAATTGTACTCATAATGGTAATCCGGTTTCAGATGTGTCACCATATTCTAATCCTAAGCAGCATAATTTGCCTGAGTTCAAAACCAAGGAAGTTAAAAAAACACAAGAAACATTATCAAAAGATACCATAGAGAAGAAAAAAAATCTACCAGGTAAGACTTTGCAAGAAACATGGGAAATGTTTGAAGCATTCATGAAGCATGGACATGTTTTCCCTCAAATTGCTTCAAACACTAAGACTCCCTTAAAATATATATCTACTAAATGGGAATCTACTGCACTCACATCTCCTATTCCATCCTTAAATCCTCCTGCATCAAGCTTTGAGATACATGGTTATGAGGTAGTAAATGTTGAATATCTGACACCTATTGAGCCAAAAGAAATGCCTTCATCAGATTTCTTCTTCAGCAAGAAAATGAAAGCTATTGTGTAGAGAGAGATTCACAAGAAAGGAGGTGTAATCACAAAAAGGAAAAAAATGTCATTTGATGGTCAGGGATAGAGTGACCCTGAATTTGCAAAACATGTAGAAGACTCTCTGTGAGCCTTTGCAACAACAAATTTATGGTCAGTAGACAATTTAAGAGAGAAGATTGATAAAAAAATTAATTAATTAAGCAATCGCAAAATGATTTGAAACAAATAGGGGAAATTATTAAAGAAAAAGTTAGTTTTGAATTAACTCAGGTCCAACAAAGTTATGAACATCAGATTAAATATCTAGAAGATAAATTAAGAACAAGTCTTCAAGATCAGCAAATGTTGAAGAATACTCTTTCCCAGAAATATGCATTAATACTCCATTTAAAATCCCAACTCAAAAAGGTTGAAAATGAAATTGTTGATATTTCTTCTTTTAAGAAACGGGCCCTTGAAGTTAATGACGGATTACAGTCATCCCAAGACATTTTCTGTGAAATCTTGGAGATTATTCAAAAACAATATCTTATCATCAATGACTCATTACAAATCATTGTTGATAAAGAAAAAGAGTTAGTCAATACAAGATCCAAGTTTCAAGAATTGATGATGTGGAATCAAAGTTTAAATGTGTCAGGAATTGCTCAGTTTTCAGAGCTTGAACAGTTAAAATGTGAAATGGAAATAAAGACTTGGGAAAATAATCTTGAAGAGAGTAAAATATTGGCCAAAGAAGCAGAGGAAGCTTGTTTAAATACTCTATTAGTTCTAGATGTAGAAATGGATGATATTGACCTCGATGATGTTCATTCAATTATTGGGACTCTCAATGTTAATGAAAAAAGAGAAGATTTGAATAAAACAGAGAAAAGGATAAAGATGCCATCCAACAGATGAGTCAATTCAACTTGTATACTTTAAACCATTTCCTGGTCAAACACAGTTTACAGTGCCAAAGTACCTAGCAAGCTACGGTCAGAGTACAAAAGAATTTACCATTGATACATATAATGTATTTTAACTTTGAATTAAATGTTAATACAGTGCCCCCTAAGTTCGTAGTTGCATTATTGAATATGCACTCTCAATACAAAGATCAACAGAAAGAAGTTGCATCTATGAGCAAATAAATAAAATATAAGCCTTGAAGCAACCAACAAGGGCATGACAGATGTTTAAATATTTTACTTTGTAATATTTAGTTTGATGTTAATCAAGTACTCGAAGGATTTTCTTCTATTTTAGGATCTAGAAATGTAGAGTCTAACTGATTTTGGTTAGGAATAAATTGTATAAATATATACATTTGAGATATGAAGAGGGATTTTTCTTTCTTGTTGTGAAGAAAGACTTTTTAGTAGAAATTTCTACATAAATAAAGAGATTGTACTTCTTATTTCATTGAGTGATGTGTTTTCTATGTGTTACTACTTTCATTATCAATTTTCACTCTATGGTGTTTAAGAAATGAACGACTGCAATTTAGTAATACATATATTGCAGTTTACTTATTAGACATCTATTCAGGTATATATTTTCCTATGTTTTGATGAGAGTGGAACAAGACCTGTATCTTTGTATTTGTTATTATTTTATTCCATATTTTAGACACACATTCCATATTTCTATTATTGAAAATAAAGTAAGATTTATTAGAATCAGATACCTTGCTTTGTTTGCCAATTTTGTTTACTCTTATTCTTCTTTCGATCTCTTGATTATTGATAAATCTCAAGGAAAGAGATATTGCCTCTGTGTTTCCAAATTATAAGAGTATTGAAATTTCATTCTAAACTGAAGGTAGAAATGCATTTTAAAAATCAAATATTATTATTTTGAATGCATGACATTGTTCTTTGATCCTGGAACAAATCTCAAGAACAACATTGTACATGGTGTGTACCTATGTTCTATTATGATAATTTAAGCATTTGAGTCATTACAAAGAGGCACTACATTAACTTCTATTTCATCAATAAATGTTTCATGGATGAAAAATATAAGCTTACATTTATTGGTAACTTTTAAATCTACATCCTTATTTACCCAACTTGAAGGGTATGGATGAGGGTGATCATTCATTTATAAACCAAGCTTATTTAAGGTACTCTACAATGAGATTTTCTTGTAAACATGAATTGAATAGAGCATCTAGTTTGTTCTTCTTTATGTGAATATTCATATGGAATAGATTATTTATCTCCATCTCCTCTTTGTGATGTGGGCTACTCGGGTTCACCTCTTTTTGCACAATTGTGTACACTATCTTTTCATCCAAAGACATAAGATTCTTTATATCTCACTTGTCGCTTCCATTAGAGGATTATTTTTCTTGGACAACTCTTGCTTACGATAATTGGGATTCAACCTTGGATTTAGTTTCCAACATTGCTCTTTTATGTGACCATCAATATTCAAATAATCACAATGGTTATTAGGGTCCTTGCACACATGTGTAGTTGCTACAGTCTTTTCATTTTTCCCTTGTTCCTTTATTCTTCTCATCCTTATTGGAATCTCCATATTGGTGATATAGATTGGGTCATTATATGATTTTTCATCTATCTTGGTACTTTTCTAGGTGGAAAAATTGGCGGAACTAGCTTGCAGGGTACATTTTAGTGGCAAGTCCCAGTATGGAGATTTGGGATATGGAACCTTCTAGAGATATTTTGAGGCATCAAATGGAAATTTTTGGTGTCAAAAATTTACAAAGATAGTTCTTAGCCCCTCGATATTGTTCTATACACTGAGACCTCTCAAACGGTGAATAAATCACCTCAAGCAAAGTCTATATGCGGAAGTTATGCCTCTCGTGAGTTGGCCTGCCTTATTGACCACCACGGTACCGAGTGGATGCCATGTTAACCCCCATTATTCGCACATGTAGGGTTAGTCACATGTGAAATTTTAAGAATATTCTAGAAGTTTCAAAACCCTAACACAAATTGAGGGTTGTGGATGCAAAAACACTAACCCTAGACAATTATCAGGCTATGTTAAATATCAAGCTACTAGGAAGAGAGGGGATTCCAATCTCTAGCATTGTACTTGTTCCATAGTTAAGAAAAGCATCTAGGAGTGGGATTTGAGATAATAGAAGAGGACGAATAATATTATGGAGTATCCATTCAAGCCACGGTGTCCAAGGCAACCCTATAGTGAGTGACCATTTCTTTGTACTTTCCTTTTATAATTGAAGAAAAGAGAGCATGTCATAGGACTAACCTTCTAGATAGGTTTTATCCCATTTTAGGTTTCCTAGGATACATATTGTGTTCATTTTTTTGTTCTTTCATTTTTGTATTTCAATTATTTTCATAAATTTCAGCAATAATCTAGTGATAATGAATCTAAGATCTAAGGAAATAAACCTGCATAATAAAATATTTTGGTATAATACAAGATATATTGTGACAAATTGTTCCAGTGGAATATGCATGACAGTTTACAAATCATATTGGTGTTACAAAAGTTTTCTTTGGGGTTTTTTTGATGGGAAGTTGCAAGATCGAGGAATTAGCTTAAGAAGGAAGTTACAGAACCCAAGCCATGGAAAATGAGTACATTAATAAAAACCCTCGTGATGTAGCAGGATATATATTTGTGAGGCGGGAAGAGCAATTCATTTATATCTCTCATAACATGGACCTCCTCATGGTATCTCTAGTGAACAATTTTGGACCTTTTGGGGAGGTCAGTTGCTCTAATTTAGATTTTGGAATAAATGAGAAACCGAGAGATAGTGAAGACCCAAAAAAGCATTTGAAAAAATAACCAAATAAAGAGTATCCAAGTTCTATTTCCATCACTCCTTCACAACCTCTATTGAAAATGGAAGTGAAAGTGGACATCAAGTCACACCAAGGTGAGATTGATGTTATTGAGTTGAATCATTGGTTGCAATAGTTAGAAGTGTATTTCAATGTCCATAATATAGATTAAGAGAATAATATTTTTTTTTCCCAACTAAAACTAGAGGGCCATGCACTAACCTAATGGAAAATCCACACTAAGACACTTAAGATAGCAGGTGATCCACTAGTAACTAAGTGGGAGGTGCTTAAAATCCTCATTGATTCCCAATTTTACCCTATTGGATATGTAGAGGACCAATGGATATGTTGGCATCACTTCAAGTGGAGGAAAGGGAAGAGTGTGCAAGAATACACCACCGAGTTCAAGAAGATGTTGATCATGTTGGGTATCTCTCTCAAGAACCCAGACTTACTCCTTAAGTATATGTGGGATCTAAATAGCCATCTATGAAAAAAAGTTATGATATTCAAACCTAGGACCATTGATGAGACCTATGTTCAAGCATAGTACCTAGAGAACATAAGACATAAGAAAGAACAAGCAAGTGTTTCTAAATAGAAATATAACCAATATTCTTCCAAGGAGGGGAAGAATAAGTTGAAAGGAAAGGACAAGAAAATGACAACCACTACACAACAATGCAAGGATCCAAACAACCACCACAACCCTTGTAATATTGATGGTCACATTGAAGATAAGTTTTGGAAGCTACATCCAGAGTCTAATCCAGCAAACCATAATAAGGATGCCAAAAAAAAGAACCTACTAGGTATGGATTTCAGCAACTAGGTAGAGAGTAGCTCGAAAGTGGATGAGAATATTGTCTACACCTCAATGCAGAGGGAGGTGAATCTGAGTATCCTTCATCACAAGGACATAAAGGAGATGAATAAATTGTTCAACATTAAGATCTAGGTCAAAAAGAACAATTTAAATTCTCCATTTGATTCTGGTTCACGGTCCAACCTCATTGCAAACGATCTAGTCGACAAGCTTGGATTGGAAGTTCATAGTCCTTTTGTTGGACAATTGAGAGGGGGGGGGTGAATCAGTTGTTACCGTGCTTAAACAATTATACTTATTTTAAACTTTTTACATAGCATTTAATGATAATCACAATAATGCAGGAAGGTAGGAAATAGAATATTCAACATCAATCACACACATGAAATATACAGAGATAGATATTTCCTGAGGAAACCCATAAAGGGGAAAAACCTCTTCTTATTGATATGACAAGTAATCTTTATTTTCTGTACATTATCATTCTTATGAGCACCAACACATTGTGAGGCTACCACCTCTATTTTGCAAGATGCAACTTGCTAAGAGCACCAACTCTTTGGTTTCTCTAGCACCAACTCCATGGTTTCTCTATCACCCACTAGAAGGAAGCACCAACTCCCTAAGTGTTCCAGCACCAACTGAATGGAAGCACCAATTTCCAGTCACACAGGCACCGACCTGTATAACAAAGAACAATAGTTCTCCCTTGAACCACCCTGTCGCCCTGGTTTTTCTGGCTGCAACCAGATGGAAGCTACAACTCCTTGTGTTCAAGCACCCACAAAACTCTGAGGACAACAATCCTCCCTAGCACCTCCCAACCACCCTGAGTATAAAATATTAGTTACTTGAGACTTATTATAGTGATATAGTGTTATCAATAGCTTACCAGTCTCATCATTGTTCTGTTGCACTACTATTCTATGCTTGCATCAGTGTCTTCTTGCTCGGATTCTTCTTTGAGCTTTATCTTATTCTGCTATGTCTCTGCATGTGGACCTTGGATTCCTCTTCTTCTCTCAGATATGCATCTTTGTTCTATGCGCTACGCCTCTTCTGTGCATTTTGGTTGCTTCCCACAACATGATTTTTTCCCGTGTGAAATTACTCTCAACAAAAGCAACCTCCTCTTCTTTGTTCTGCGTATATTTATAATGCCCATTCCTCCACTAGATAATACACCTAACTCTTCGTCCCCTCTGGCGATTACACTTAGTCTATTCTTCATCCATGGTCGATATATTGAGACTCTTTGGCTTCTCTGGAAGCTATAGTCTTTGACTATTTTCCATCTGTCAATAGTCTTTATTTTGAGTCTTCATTCCACTGACAGATAACTCGAGCCTCTTCATCTCCTCTGGTGATCACCCTGAGATTCTTCGAATTCTCAAGTAGATGAAATCATTCATTTTATGCAGTTACAATCAGTCTGTCTCTAGCAGTTACTGAGAGAAGCTTCACGCGCTCATACCTATGGCGCCTTTTCCCATCCTGAGAAAACTTCACAGTGGGCGTTAGCTTTTATGGCTAAGACCATTCCTTTCATATGACCATCGACGGTGACCCAACTAGCGAAACTCCAATGTGGAGCCTAGAAACACCAGCTCCTTCCCTTCTCTTCCACTGATGTGACCACTGGCTCTAATCACAGCCCTATTCGAAAAGGCATTTCAGGATTTCGGTGATCTCCATTGTAAATCCTAGCAACGTGCTAGCTCCTACCTTAATCCTTTGACGATGTGACCTTGGATATGACCACAAGCCAAACATTCAAGTGCTTCGCGATTTCGCATATAGCGAATTCCTGCTATGAGTTGCCTCGAAACTCCCACCTTGTGAAACTTTGACATACTTCATATTAGATCAATGGTCGAGATATCTCCCTTTGATCGACAATTGTGATCATGTTGCGACCTCGCATGTCGGGTGTTTGAACATGAGCCAACCCTGACTCTTCCAACTCCCGATATCCGAAATACTCTAAATCAACGGCCCACAACCCTCTATGATCCAACGGTTGTGATCATGTAGCAACCTCGCACCTCGCGAGTTCCTACAACTCAGCCTTTGACTTTTCTGATTTGCAAGTCAGCAAAATGTTGATCTCCTGCCACGTGTCCTCTGGATCCAACGAACCAGATCATTTCATGACTTCTCATATCATGCGTTTCTACATCTCTGTCTTTGACTTTCCTGATTTGTGAGTCAGCAAAATGATGATCTCCCGCCACGTGTCCTCTGGATCCAACGACCCAGATCATTTCGCGACTTTTCATATCATGAGTTCCTACAACACTCACCTTTGAATTATCCATTTTGCGAGTCAGTGAAATTCTAATCACTCGCCATGTGTCCTCTGGCTCCAACGGCTAGGATCATTTCACGACCTTGGAAAACAACTTCCTCCGTGTTCTAGATTCCCGATTGTTGATTTCCCAATTTCTGGATCCAACGACTGTTGGTCCTCACATTTAGATCCGACGACCACTGTCACTCCTCATCCTGAGTAGTGGCTTTCTCAAATATCTAAGTGTCAAAGGCCATGACCTTTGATCCTTATGCGAGTTTCAATGTATGGGATCTCATCTGCGCATCTCAGAACGCTATCTCTCCTGAGCTTTGATATCTACATATTGTTTTCTTCTTCACCTGGGCTTACGTTGTTCATGTTTCACCATTGATGCACACTTTGATCTTTCCATCAATGACAGGCACACACTCTACCTATAAACATGTCAACATCATTATTGTTCTTGCCATCAATGACAAGCACACTCTACCTGTAAACATGCCAACAATCTCCCCCTTTGGCATTGAAGGAAACTCTGATGGATTGCATTGTTCCACTTAGATATCCAACTGTAGCATCCATAACACACCTTTTTCTACCCTTTTGACATCAATTTCAAAGAAAACTGTTATAGCAATATTTTCCTCACCATTGTTATCTTGCACAGAGGGCCTTTTTCCATTTCCCTATGCATACTTTTTATCCCTTTTTGATGAATCCAGAGCTAAAAATATATACATTTTTCCACATATACGCTCCCTAACTGTTATGCAAGATGCGTATACGCTTGTTTCTCCACTACAGCTCGCATATATCGGGATTTGTGCCAGAAAATAAAAAAATTAGGTTGGGTTTCCATGTCACAAAAAAAGACCTCTGATCCTTGGCCTTTCATATACTAGAAATGTTATGACTCGACCCTTCAGTTTCATTCTAGAGGCTATAAGAGCACAATTCCGAACTATGGAAAAGAAGGAGAAAGCATTCAACTTTGAGAGCAAAGTTACTCTGGAGAAATTACTTCATATTGAGTCTGCATCCCTTTGTCCCTCAAGTCTGAACACATTGTTCAACCCCTAATATCTTCCCTTATTATTGAGAGGACCTCTTTGCCTCTTTCTCATGAGCTTGCCTTTGGTGGAGGATTGAATTGGTGGGGACCCAGTTGGAAGGAAATTGGTTTCTTGGTTTCGAACCGTGCTGACATGGAAGTTTGTAATGTTAACACTTCTCCTGATCAATTATTAATAGAAATACTCATTTCCCATCCTATTGGTATCTTGAAAATATGTGATTATTATCCATGGGGGTGTTTGATCCAGGTGGATATCGGTGGCCACCCACCTTTTCCGACTGGCTCAAAACAGTTTTCTGGCAATTTTGGCAATTTACTATTTTTAGCAGGTTTTAACTTCCGGGGCCAT
>SNQJ01S0156120.1:22562-33831 GCA_010110895.2 Picea sitchensis | reverse complement strand
GTTTTTGACATTTTTTTAAACCAAACTTACATCACAAAGTTCCCAAACTTTCAAAATAGTTACTCTTCATATGAATCCATTCTTTGCATAAATATTTAATTTTCTTTTATAACCAAATGCTCTTTCAAAATTTCCTACATGATATAAACAAAGTAATATCATATCTAGCATATTTTAGTGTTCATAGTTAGATAATACCCTAAAAATGAATTCACTTGTGTATGCAGAAAGTTCACAAATCTCCATATTAAGCCATTCTTCTAGGAAAATACTTATCTCCTCTTTCGCGGTGGAATAGATGTTCTCATATAATCAAATGCCCTTTCAAATTAAAGGAATCACAAATCTCCATATTAAACCATTATTCCAAGATAATACTTATATCTATGAAAGTTCACAAATCTCCATATTAAAAACCATTCTTCCAAGAAAATACTATCTCCTGTTTTTGCGATGGAATAAATGTTCTCATATAATCTTTCATGTACATGCAAAAAACAAAAATCTACACATAAATTAAGTCATTCTTCAAAAACCATAAATATTTCATCTTTTTATATGGGATGTATTCATATTACATATAATCAAATGCTCTTTGAAATATTCCTTCCTCGTGATCTAAACATAAGTGAGATCATGCACGTACATAACTTATTTGTAAATCTACAAATGTTGGTTTGTGGTTAGTAAGCAATTAGTTAAGAATTTTACAATACCCAAAAGAAGGAATTCACTTCGTTGTATGTAGAAAACACAAATTTCCATATTATGCCATTCTTGGACAAGAAGACAAGGAATGCAATCGAAGAAAATTTAGAATATTCCCCTTTTTTGATGTGGGATAGAGTATGTTCTCAAATAATCAAATGCTCAAGTTCAAAATTGCCTGCATCATGATCTAATGTTTAAACATAAATAAGATCATGAATAACATCATGTAATCATATTTTTAAATCTAGAATAGTTCTAGTTCATGCTCATGATCTAATATTAAATAAGATTGGTATCTAGCATTTTGTTAAATCCAAGTGAATTTAGAATCTTCCCTCTTCATGATGTGGGATCTATATTATGTTATCATATAATCAAATGCTATATTTCAAAATTAGGTTTGCATCATGATCTAAACATAAATAAGATTGAATGTACCATTTTAAACGATGATAAACTTATACAGGAGTTCTATATATTTCAAAATGATTGATCGAAGCGTTGAAAATTTATATAGACACTATTTGAGTAACCCTTCTATGAATAGGAAAGGCTTAATTAAAAAGTTGATCAAACAAAAATTTGAAAAAAGTTAAAAAAAAAAATCATATTGAACACAGATAAGCTTGAACACTTATATATAAAAAGCCCAACATAAAAAAAAACTAAAACTCACTAATGTGAAATGTAGATATATTTAAGCATCATCATGAATAGACTCATCCTTCTCAGGTATGGATGCATCCTCCTCAATCCGAATCTCCCACATTCTCTTCAAGCACAGTCTTAGGCACTCTCTTCTCCATATTGCCCTATAACACATTTCAAATTTGTACATTTGAAAATTAAATTAAATTATTTTAACACATTAAATTGTAGTTTTAAATTTTGAAACGTGTAATACCTGTGATGTGCCAACCTGAATCATCAATGACACAAGAGGATGGCATTCCCATGGTCGGTTGAGTCACGGTCTTACCCACCATACCCTAATATTCAATAAAATATATATTGTTTAAGACATTTTTATTTTAAATTAATAATTTAAATGACATTGCAATTTTCATATATAATTAATTTTTTTTTCAACATGAAATGATACTTGTGAACTCCCACCCTCTCCAAACTCTCCCAATGAGAATTGGGACAAGCCTGCCCAAGTAGTGGGAGACATAATAGGAATCTGGGAACAACACAACTAAAAATTTTAGAGTTCAATGTGTTCACATTAATACAAAAACATAAATTCCATGTATGTTGATTATTCAACAAGTTGTAAATATTGGACAACTAAAGTGCTCATATGTGGATATTTTTAAGCACATACTTGATTCAACCCATCCAAATTTAAACTCTATGAATCAAGTCCCCTATTTACTGGAGATTCATTTAACATATGACCAAACTACAATTAATGATGATAACAACTCAATTATTTCTAAAGATACAATGATATGTATTTAGATATAGAATTACAAGAAAACTATCCTCAAATGCATGAAAAATTTACTAACTATAACGCATACCAATCCGATGTTTGGTTCGTCATTTTGAATTAAATCTTTCCAACCATTACATAATTGTTTTTGCATACTCCTGTATATATTCTATGGATATGGAATCTATCTCCTCATCTGTTTTGTAAACAAAATTGGCCCAAGAATTGGCTTCAACTCTTTGACAGTTCAAACCAACATCAACACCATAAAAAATTGATCCTAAATTTTCTCTGATTGCATTCCTGGCCTCCTTGCCAACATTCGATGTAGATCACATATCTGAATGTGAGGCAAATTCCCTTGTTGGACGAGATACCAAAGGTTGTGGAGGCCTCTGCAATGTTGCATTTCGATATGCCCATTTCCGATAATATGTTTGTCCTTTACTAGACCCATAATAAATGGATGGTAGGCTGGTATAATCATGGTGCATGCCCATGAAAAACTCTGTATAAAAGAGTCTAGAAAATTAATGTGGAACCTCATCATTCCACGACAACTTCTGATATGCTGCCAAAAATCTATTATAAATATGTCCTACTATGTTGGGGTGATTGAAATATTGTACCTTCAACAACTTTGTCTTAATTGGCCCCTCTTTGAAATTGAACATAGAAATTGCATCTTCTTATGAAACTCTACTTTTTACTACTTCCCATTTATCAGGTCCCATCACTTACGACTTTCATCTCCTCATCAAATCGATAAAGCTATCAGTCGTTGGTCTCATCTTTTGATATACATCCATAAAGTTCTGCAATGAATGCAAAACAATATCCAAGATTTGCATACTCTCTCTCGGGAGATCCAATGACCTCAAAAAAAATTTCAATCTTCTTTTAACACCCGAGCATCGTTCAAGGGTCATTGCTTCAGTATACCCTTCCCAAGGAATATCATCATCAACATCTAAGGGATATTTGGACGTAGGCGTGTAATATTCTGTTTCTTGATAATGCCCCCTGAATCCACCTTCACCCTCTTCACCAACATTGGAATCTTCAACATAACCACTCTCTCTTTCATTATATTCTCTTGCATTAAACTCATCCTCCACAAAAAGACACATTTGAAACTAATTGCACCATTTAATAGAGAATGCACACACACACACACACAGACACACACACACACACACACAACATAAACATAAATACACTATCTTGTTGGACGAAATTTTGAACTAAGGACTGATCATTGTGGACTTCAACACATTTTTACGCAAAGCGACTTGAACGCGCGACGACGACGTTGGTTGGAATTTATTAACAAGTATGAATTTGAGATTACTTACATAAAATGAACAATGAACAGAGTGGCAGATGCATTGAATCAGAGACCATGCATCTTTTCGGTGTTGCCTCTTCAGATGAATCTACGTGAAAAGATCATGACTTTACAACATTACGATGACTGGTACAAAGAGGTCAAGGGTTTTATCGGACAAAAAACAAGGATGGTACCACGATTTGAGGGATTCTCTTTTGATAGCGATGGTTTATTGAGGTTTAAAAGTCGGATTTACGTACCACCAAATGACGAGTTGAGGATGTTGATCCTGAGCGAGGCTCATAGAGCAGTTTACATGGCTCACATGGGAGTCACAAAGATGAGGGAAGACCTTAAACCCTTATTTTTCTGGAGGGGAATGAAGGCCAACATAGTCAACTATGTGGCCAGGTGTCTAGAATGTCAGCAGGTAAAGACTGAACATAGACACCCAGCAGGATTACTACAACCACATGCTATTCCATAATCGAAATGGGAGGTTATTTCGATGGATTTTATTGTTGGATTGCCACTAACGGTAAGGAGACATGACTCGATTTTTGTAGTAGTAGACACTCTGACGAAGAGTGCTCACTTTATTCCTGTGCGTATGACGTATCATACACCTGACATAGCTAGAATTTTCATCAGTGAGATTGTGAGGCTGCATGGCGTGCCTAAGAGGATTATATCCGATCGAGGATCGGTGTTTACTAGACAATTCTGGATGAGTTTCCAAGAGGCCTTGGGAACCCAACTTAACTTTAGTACTGCGTATCACCCAGAAACTGACGGGCATACAAAACAAATGAACCAAACCTTGGAGGACATGTTGCACATGTACGTGGGACCAACAAAAGCGTTGGGAAGAATTCTTGCCTCTAGTAGAGTTCGCTTACAACAACAGTTACCAGAGCACCATTAAGATGGCGCCTTTAGAGTTTCTTTACGAGAGACCATGTCGAACACCTTTGAGTTGGTATCGACTTGAGGATAGGGTCCTGGTGGGACTAGAAGTGATCCAAGAAATGGAAGAGTAAATGAAAACAATGAGACAAAGGATTAAAGAAGCGCAGGATCGACATAAGAGTTATGCCGATGTGCACTGAGTCGACCGTAGTTACGAGGTCGATGATCGAGACGTCTTGTGGGTTAAACTACATAGGAGTTCGATTAAGTTTGGGAAGGGAGCTAAAATCTCTCTGAGGTTCATGGGAACCTTCGAGATTGTGGAGAGAAAGGGGCCCGTGGCCTATCGACTAGCCTTGCCTGATTCCTTGAGGCATATGCATGGTGTTTTTCATGTATTTGTTTTGAGACATTATATTAGTGATCCTACACATGTTATTGACATGAGTTCCTTGCAGGTATCAGACGAGGGAGCACTCATAGCTGAGCCGGTCGACATCTTAGATCATCACGTTTGACAGTTACGACGTCGAACGATAGATCAGGTCAAGGTCCAGTGGGACCATTATAGTCCGCACTCGGCGACCTGGGAGGACGCATATGATATGCGCCAACAATTTCCATTTTTGTTTGATAGATAGACATATGACACTGGATACACATATTTCAGCATTTATACTGAGAAACTTTGGGACGAAGTTTAGACCAAGAGGGGGTGTATGTAACATCCTGCTTTGGCGCACTGAGCAAACTTATTCTTTGAGGAAACTTGCTCGCAAGTGATCTGGATTATTATGATATTAAAACATTTGACTTTGATTATGATGAGTTATGGTAGATGACATGATGTTTTACTGAATTGACATAGACATGTGCTATTGACTTGGTTTTACTGAGTGTGCAGGGTTTTGGACCTTGAGGATGCAGAGGCATCGATGGAACCTCTTGGACTCCCGATCGATTCAGGGAGTGTGCTATTGGGGTTTGATTGATTTACTGTGATATTAATATATTTTGATTTGATGCTGTGATGTGGACATGTTTTGACATGATTTGTTGATGATGCAGGCTGACGATAGCTTGCTGACCAGACTCACATATGGAGTAAGGGGTCACACACGACTACCAGAGAGGTTGAGGGAGAGGTGTGGACAACATCCCTGCCACAGCCTACTAGCACTCCCGACGTGGCTCGAATTGTAGGTTAACGATTACCTAGTTCGAGAGGACCCACGATGTCATGAGGGAAGACTGCGATAGTCGCTCACGATGATTCTAAAGGGAAAGCAATAAGGCGGGGGCCTTATTCCTTAGAATCCCTTAGTCTCACACAAGTTCACCTGGCGGAGTGTTGACTCCAGGGGTTATTGATGTCTACCAATCAGTCAAGAGGCGAGTGGCACCCTTGGAGCACATGGTACATCCTAAAGGGCACGTCGCGCAAAAGGAATAGATGAGGCGAGTGGCACCCTTGGAGAACGTGGTGCATCCTGAAGGGCACGTCGCGCAAAAGGAACAAATGAGGCGAGTGGCACCCTTGGAGCACCTAGTGCGTCCTCAAGGGCACGTCGCATTGATGATGATGGAGGAATAATCCTAGATGGACCTAAGACAATTAACACGTTAAGAAATTTTTAAACAACTTCCCTAATTAAATGTCACCCAGTTCATAATCTAAGTCCTAGTCTAACACTTCGCTCGGGGTAAAATTTTGTCTACCCTTAAGAAAATATCTTTATAAAAATAAAATATTAAAAAGTTAAAATAAAAACCACTTGAGTAATAGTTTTGGTATTCATAAATTTTTGGGTAAAAGGAAGAGAGTAATAAATTAAATAAAATCGGTGGATATAAAAAGTAAAGAAGAAATTAATTATTTTAACTTTTGATAGTTTAAAAAGATACTAAAGTTATAATAATAAAAGGGAAAAGAGGTTAAATTGTACAACTGTTGTTTTTAAAAAAAACTGAAAGAGGAAATTATAACATTTAGGAAACTAGGGAAATGAGGTAACATAAAAAGGGAAAGATGGGGAACTTAAGGTAAAAAGCGGGAGGTCAACTTAGTGAAGAATCTGCATTAAAGAACCTTCTAAATTGAACTAAATTGGCAACTTCTTAATAGGGAAAGCCTTTAAAACCTGTAAGGGAATCTAGGGACACCTAGGAGTAAATTTAGGAGTAATTCTAGGTGGGTGAGGGAAATGAGACAATTAATAAATTAAAGAAAATACTTATTGGAGGAAAGTGGGGGATGGATGATACTTGTACGAAGGATAATTTTTAGAAGATTTTTTAAAACTTAAATTAAATGAAATTTAGGGAGAGACTGGAAGTTCTAAACCTCTATAAAAGAGAGGGAGGAGAAGGAAGAAAGGGATTGGTTGTTAGCATAACGTTACGAGGCCGGATTAGTGACTTGACTAATTACTTGTGGTAGTTGGGATTTCCCAGCTCGGAGGGGAGTGGTAGCTCGGCCTTGCGAGGCGAGCTGGGATCTAGACGTACTATATGGATAGTGTGTGGCCCCTTTGCGGCTTGGCGGGATAAGTGGGAAGCAGAGTACCCCTAGCGTTGGCTGGGAGGTACCGGTGAGGTCTCGACGTTCGGTGAACGGAGCGGCACGGAGCGCGCAAACGTCATTCGAAGCAGGTGATGAGGCAACGATACACTCTTTGATTTTTGGAGTAGAATGCATTAGGATTTATGATTTAGATCTACATGTGCATTGGGTAATCTGGATGGAAGATCATTTAACTTCAATCGGTGTTGGATCTCATTGGATTGAATGGTTTTTCTTTATTTACTTACTATGGCGAAATCTTGTGTATTTATCATTGTTGTAAAAAAATTTACTGTGTAAATTTTGAGTAACCTCTAGCCTTGTATTTATCATTTTATCTCCCTCCCCAATTTTTAACGTTGCCCCTTGTTTTTTTTTTTATACATCTAGCTTGTGTTTAGCACCTAAACCTCTGTGAATCTCATTCTTCAAATTTGTAATATTTTTTAGGCGAAACTCCTGTGTGTTGAATCACGAAATGGTGGATGACATGCCCTTCCCGTACTCTGCAACCTTTTTGATTTTTGCTGGCTAATGTACCAGGTGAGTTACCTTGGGTTACTTCGCTCTCAGACCGAGTAGACTTCCTTGACTGTGGCTTTCCCCCCTTGCTGTTACGATTTTCTGGTTATAATACAAAACCTTTCTTTTATCAAAATTTATCAGTTTTGTTTTGTGATAATCGCCTTCATTTCTAGCAACACCTTAGCGAATCATTGATGGACTGTGATTTAGCAACAATAGTTTTCTCTCTTGGCAATCAAACTTTACCAAATCATTGATAAACTGTTCTTAGCGCTAATTTTTTTCCCTTTTTGCATTAACCCTTAGCGAATCGCAGATGGACAGTGACTCTACATGACCGTTTTCCTTTTGTAAACTAAAACAATCATTGTTTAAATTGCTTTTTCTGTAAACTATACAATGCTGGTCCCTTAAAACTCAACGAAACTGTAGTTGTTTGGTAGCAGTTGATTTACAGTGATGTTAGCGATAGCATGCCGCATTTTAGCGGCAACGATGGTGTATCCTTGATGAACTATCCTTGCCTTATGATCTTTGGATGCGATAAGGCACTGGACGTGTTAAAGTTGACAAATCCTATGGAAAACGCAGTGAATTGCTATTATTATTTCCAGCCATGAATAATCTCGCCCTCAAATGATTAACTCCGATTATGGATAAGTTAATTTCCTTTTCTTTTGGAATAGTCATTAAATAATAAACTAATCGCCTGAGCCATCGACAACGATGGATTAAAACTTAGCCAATTGTCAGCATAATTTCAACTTCTCGGCGTTTAGAGATTTTTATTTTTTGACTGTAACGCACTCCTAACTTCACTGAAATTAAGAGAAGCTCATAATTATAACCTTGATATGGTTGAATGCACAGGGTTATGGATTTTGAGTCCTTAATACCAAGGATGACACAACTACCTCTAAAATAGAGAGAGCCAGAGTCTTCTGACATAGTTAAAACCTCACCTAAATTTTTTCCAACGATTTTCCTTTGGGTGCGAGCCATCGCCTTTTCCCAGCCCTTGGACAGTGTTGAGCCTATCAGGTGGACAAAAATGATTTAGTTCTTTGTGCTTCTGACTGCAGGGTGATAGGTTTCTAATGCCGCACTAATTTTAATTATTCATTGCTTTTAATTTATTCCGACGGGCTCCATTTATGGCATCAATGTTAATGTTAATTTTGAATTTTGCGTCAATTATGGATTATGATCAATGCATTGTTGAGTCAATTATTGGTTCATAATTAAGGTATATCGAATTATAAATTAGATCTTTGAGTGAAGGTTAATGTGAATTTTGCAATGAATGAGTTAAATGATTTTAGAAGGTTGCGTTAATTATTGAATTATAATTATAGATTAATGTTAATTTTTGCTTTAAATGATAATTTACATCTATTCATTATTTTGATTATAATTAATGAATGAGTTAAATAATTTTAGAAGATGGTGTTAATTATTGAATTATAATTATAGATTAATGTTAATTTTTGGCTTTAAATGATAATTTACATCTATTCATTATTTTGATTATAATTAATGAATGAGTTAAATGATTTTAGAAGATGGCGTTAATTATTGAATTGTAATTATAGATTAATGTTAATTTTTGGCTTTAAATGATAATTTACATCTATTCATTATTTTGATTATAATTAATGAATGAGTTAAATGATTTTAGAAGATTGCATTAATTATTATAGTTATAGATTAAATGTTAATTTTGCTTTAAATGATAATTTATAACTATTCATTATTTTGATTAAATTTAATGATTAATTATTTTGTTAAATGTTAAACCAGTTGAAGTTCAGACTTGCACAATAAGGTCCTTGAATGTTAATTTAGAGGGTACCTTGATGACAAATTATGATCTAAAGTTGCACGATGAAATGGCCTTAAGACTAATGTGGATTGTAGTCCTTGTTTAATTAATGTTTTACTGGGCCGTAAACTTTTGTGTGCTTGGATTGCTTGTGTCAGGCGGGATGTAGACACCTCCATGTTCCTCAGAACAGTCACCAGCCCTGAGACCTTAAATGGTTAAAATTGATGGGAACCTGGGCTTGAGCGTTGCTTATGTGTCTTGGAGGTCCTAACCATTGCAGGGTAGGATAGATGGGTAGTCAGTCTTATTTATTAGTCGATTGATTGTCATTCATTGCATGCAGATACTTGATGTGCATCTTAGGTCGTCATGTTGTGTTCGTCATTGTATGCGTCTTGTTCGTCATCAAGCGGCGATGCAGATTCGAATGTGTTCATTACCCTTGTACACATGCACACACACTAAAAGAATAAAATAAAAATAAATTACTTGTTATAATAGGTTCGTCGTCGTAACGTGGAGGCCATTACATATGGTATCATAGTGGGTTCAACCCGCGACTTGGGATCGCTACGGCTTTTGTTGACATGATTTGCTTATACTGTTGCTAATCGAGTTGATTGTGTGTGTGTAGGTAATCATGGTTAGAGGAAGCTGCGAAGGCAGAAGACAAGGTGCTAGGGGAGGAGGTGCGACACCTCCAGTAGCATCCACGCCTGAGGGATCTAACCCCCAGGGAGATGAGCAGGTTCTTGGACAGAAGCAGATAGTAGTTGGCGATGTAGTCAGAATGATGAGATCTTTTCAGTGCATGTTCGAGGCATTGATCAACCGTTTGGACAGAGATGAGGCCAGAGCGCCGACACCCGCTGAGGTTCCGCCGTGCGCACTGACTGTTACTGGTAGCATACACCGTGAACTCGAGAAGGTCAAATTTTGCGAGTTCTTTGGTGCCCCAGACAACGTAACCACCGAGGCATGGTTGGAGAACATGGTGTTGTGCTTCGCACTTTGCAATTATACCTCCAACATGAAGGTCTGCATGGCGGTCTTTCAACTGAAGGGGAACACTCTTCTATGGTGGAAGACACTCCTACCACAGCTGAACATGGCCATCGAAGATGTGTCATGGGAATTGTTTGAGGAATGGTTTTGAGAGAGGTACCTTTTAGAGGAATTCATTGAGCATCATCTCAATGAGTTCAACGCCTTACGACAGGGAGGTCGTACGGTGCCCGAGTATGAGGCTCGTTTTATGGAGTTGCTCCATTATGCTCCACACCTTAACATGGAGAAACTTAAGGTCAACAGGTTCATGTTCAGCCTTAATGACAACCTACGTGCAAAGGTTAGGATTTTGATGCCCCAAACCTTGCATGATGTAGTCCAGAAGGCCCTCATAGCAGAGGAGGAGCTTATCAGTGGGGGTCAGACCAGGACTCCAACGAGACCAGCAGGGCAGGTTCCATCTGGAACACAGCAGCACCAGACACCAATGAGACATACGCTAAGATATTGTGGCTTCCAGAGGGGATCCACTTTCACTACAACTCTGCGACCGACGCCTCAGGAACAAACACCTTATCGGGGACCACAACATCAACAACAACGTCGCCCACAGCAGCAACAGTTTAGGCCTGTTCAACAGAATAGACCGAGATTCCAAGTCGGTGGGTCGTCATATTCTACTTCGGGTACCAGGACTACTGGGCTGAAGAAGGGGTGTTGGATGCATGGGGAGCCACACTACCAACATGACTGCCCTGTGGAGAGGACCAGAGCGTCCATATCAACCGGACCCACTACCGTGGGAGATATGGGCAAGGCCCATCAGATTCATGTAGCATTGAATAACTACCATGCAGAGCATCAATCGACTGTGCTTGAGACGACAGGTACTGTCGCTGACCAGACCCTTAGTATTTTGATAGATCTATGTGCTACTGAGAGTTTCATTTCCGGTGTAGT